>CATOUR010000687.1:0-39463 GCA_951848785.1 Callosobruchus maculatus | reverse complement strand
AACGCGACATGCTGGTTGGCGTGATGGAGCAGGAACTGGCGCTCCCGGCCAAAACCCCCTGGTTCGCGCGTCGCGCCAGCACCTCGCGTGAGGTCGCAATCGTGGGCGGCGGCATTGCCAGCGCCCTGCTCTCGCTGGCGCTGCTGAACCGTGGCTGGCAGGTGACGCTCTACTGCGCTGACGAGGCGCCGGCAAACGGCGCCTCGGGCAACCGTCAGGGAGCGCTCTACCCGCTGCTGAGCGCCCACGATCCCGCGCTGTTCCAGTTTTTCCCGGCAGCGTTTACTTTCGCCCGACGTCTTTATGATAGCCTGCCGGTCGCGTTCGACCACGACTGGTGCGGCGTGACGCAGCTCGGCTGGGATGAGAAGAGCCAGCAAAAAATCACGCAAATGCTGTCGCTGGGTTTACCGGAGGCCATCGCCCAGGCGGTGACTGCGCAGCAGGTTTTAGAAACCGCTGGGGTCGACGCCGGCTGTGGCGGCATTCAGTACCCGCTCGGCGGCTGGCTGTGCCCGGCCGAACTGACTTCTGCGGCGATTGCCCTCGGCCAGTCGCGCGGGCTGACGGTGCGCTATGCCCACAAGGTTGAATCGCTCAGTCGTGCAGAACGCTGGGTTCTGCATTTTGCTGATGGAAAAGAGGCAGAGCATGCCAGCGTTGTGCTGGCAAACGGGCACTGCATCAGCCAGTTTGTTCAGACGGAAAAGCTGCCTGTCTACCCCGTCGGCGGCCAGGTGAGCCATATCCCTTCCACGCCCGCGCTGAACGAACTGCGCCAGGTACTGTGCTACGACGGCTATCTGACGCCACAAAACCCCTCAAACGGCCATCACTGCATCGGCGCCAGCTACCATCGCGGTGAAGCGGTTATGCAATACAGCGACGCGGATCAGCAGCAGAATCGCCAGCGCCTGATTGACTGTTTTCCGAATGCCGAATGGGCAAAAGAGGTTGACGTCAGCAAAGGCGAAGCCCGCTGCGGCGTACGCTGCGCCACTCGCGATCACCTGCCGATGGCGGGAAGCGTGCCGGACTACGAGACCACGCTTGAGGTATATCACCACCTCGCTGAAAGCCGGGAAAGCGCGGTGAGTGCGCCGGTTTATCCGGAGCTATACATGCTGGGTGGGTTAGGCTCGCGCGGGTTGTGCACCGCGCCGCTGCTGGCTGAAGTGTTAGCCGCACAAATGAGCGACGAGCCCCTTCCGCTGGACAGCGTGACGCTTGCGGGGCTGAACCCCAACCGGTTATGGGTAAGAAAATTACTGAAGGGGAAGTTGGTTAAGTAGGATCGGGTCTGGTGCCCTCTCCCACAGGGAGAGGGTGGTGAAACACTTACTTCGCGTTCGCCTGCTGGAACAAACTGTCCCACATACCCAGCACCAGCGACTGGTCGCGCGGGGAGAGTTCTCCGGCCAGAATGGCTTTTTCCAGGCTGCGGGTCACTTCATCATGCACCGCCGCGGCAGAGTGATCGTCCCCTGCCTCCAGCGCGGCAACCGCCAGCGTCAGGTGTCCACGCAGATAACCGCTGGCGAACAGCTCATCATCACTGGCGTGTTCCACCATGTCATCAATTAACGCCAGAATGCGTGATTCAAATTCTGCGATCATCTTCTTTCCTCTGTTAAAGATCTTCCGGCCACGGGAAGCATTCCGCCGTTATTTCCGGCGTGTGGTAATAATTCTGTAAAGCCTCGATCAGGCGTGCCGGACGTTCCGGGATGCCTTTCTCAAGATATTCCATCACCTGCGCGTGTACGCGGCGCTGGAAAACGATACGATCGGGCTCGAAGTCGCCCTCAAGGTTGTCACAGCTCACGTTGAACGGGAAACCCGCCGCCACGCAGAACAGCCATTCCAGCGCCTGCGGCTTCACTTCCACATCTTCAAACCGGCCCTGAGTAGCGGCATCGCGCCCGTCCGGGCAATACCAGTAACCGAAGTCCACCAGCTCGCGACGCGCTTTCCCCGCGATGCACCAGTGTGAAATCTCGTGCAAACCGCTGGCGTAAAAGCCGTGCGCGAACACGATGCGGTTATAAGGAACCTCGGCATCTGCTGGAAGATAGATCGGTTCGTCGTCGCCTTTAATCAGACGGGTATTAAAATCATCAGCAAAACAGCCGTTAAAGATCTCAATCAGCTGCTCGTATTTATGCGTACTGTTCATTAGTGCATCCCCAACCAGGTGAGGATCTCCTGTCCATGGCTGTCATAAAGAAGTTTGGCGCTCATCACCGCCGAGACGACAACGATCATCGGGCGGATCAGCTTTTGCCCTTTGCTTAAAACCAGACGCGAGCCGACGCGCGCGCCCAAAAACTGTCCTGCCATCATGACAAAGCCGGTTGCCCAGATAACTTTGCCGCCAATGATGAACAGCAGCAGGCCGCCAACGTTGGAGGTCGCATTGAGTACCTTGGCATGGGCGGTGGATTTAGCGAGGTTAAACCCGGCCAGCGTCACGAACGCCAGCGCGTAAAACGAGCCGGCACCCGGCCCAAAGAAACCATCGTAAAAACCGACGCAGCCACCGGCAATCAGCGCAAACGGCAGGCCGTGCAGCCTCCGCGCACGGTCTTCTTCACCAAGCTTTGGCATCAGTAAGAAGTAAAGGCCGATACAGATAACCAGAATCGGCAGGATCTGGCGCAGAATGTCTGACTGCACGTGCTGAACCAGCAGCGCGCCCGCCGTCGAGCCGATAAAGGTCATCAGGATATTGAGCTTCTGATCGGCGAGATTCACCACCTTGCGGCGAACAAAATAGAGCGAGGAGGAGAGCGAGCCGCCGCACGCCTGGAGTTTGTTGGTGGCGAGCGCCTGAGCTGGACTCATGCCTGCCGCCAGCAGCGCCGGAACGGTGAGCAACCCGCCGCCGCCCGCCAGGGCATCAATGAATCCGGCCAGCATCGCAACAAAAAAGAGTACCGCCAGCAGCAGCGGCGACACCATAAACAGATCGACGAAAGTATCCATTAAAGTACGTGCTCATCCAGTAGCGCCTGGCAGGAAGGCGGCAACGGAGGCGGTGTCTTCTTCTCAGGCTTAGAGGTTCCAGGCTTGGCCGGCTCAAACCAGCTTTGCAGTTCGTAGCCACAGCCATCGCCAGGCGGCGGCGGCGGCTGATCTTCACATTCAAGGCTGTTTGCCGGGCAGCGCAGACGAACGTGCATATGCGCACGGTGCTGGAACCACGGTCGCACTTTACGTAGCCAGACGCGATCGGTTCCCGCATCCAGACAGAGCTGCTGCTTGATGGCCGGATTAACGAAGATCCGCGTGACGTCGTTATCTTCCGCCGCCAGCTTGATCATGCTGGAGATCTCCGGCGACCAGCGCGAAGCAACGACCCGTTTCCCGTCGGCCGACACCAGATCCAGCGCCTGGGGCTTCAGCAGCTGCGCTGAGCTCCAGCGCGCTTTCGGCAGCTGCAGGAAGATATCCACATCCAGACCGGTCTGGTGGCTGGCGTGTCCGCCGTTAAAGCGACCCCCTGCGGGCATCCCCATATCGCCTATCAGCATCGTACCCAGCCCCAGGTTATGCACCCGGTTCCCCAGACGCTGAATAAACAGCACCAGATCGGGATGGCCGAAATAACGGCGCTGATCGGTACGCATCACCTGATACATATCCGACTGGAGCGGAAGCGCCTGCGCGCCCACGATACAGCCGTTAGAGAAGGCGCCGATGGACTGCGCGCTTCCCGCCACCGGATGGGTGATTTTTTGCCACGGCGTGGCGGCCAGGCTGGCACCACTGGCCAGCAGCGCCAGCAGCGCGATTGCGGTTTTTTTCATAGTTACCAGCGTGGAATGGTGGTCGTCACATCCGCATTCTGCGCGCGCTGGCGCAGGAAGTGATCCATCAGCACGATCGCCAGCATCGCCTCTGCGATCGGCACCGCGCGGATCCCCACGCACGGATCGTGACGCCCTTTGGTGATCATCTCAACTTCGTCGCCAGCGCGGTTAATCGTGTGCCCTGGCACCGTAATGCTGGAGGTTGGCTTCAGCGCAATGTTGGCAACTATCTGCTGCCCGCTGCTGATCCCGCCGAGAATGCCGCCCGCATGGTTACTCTGGAAACCGTCTCTGGTGATTTCGTCCCGGTTCTGGCTGCCGCGAAGCTGAACCACGTCAAATCCGTCGCCGATTTCCACGCCCTTCACCGCGTTGATGCTCATCAGCGCGTGGGCGATATCGGCATCGAGGCGGTCGAATACCGGTTCGCCCCAGCCTGCCGGCACGCCGTCCGCTACCACGGTAACCTTCGCGCCAATTGAGTCGCCCTCTTTTTTCAGGCCGCGCATCAGTTCGTCCAGCGCGTCCAGCTTGTCGGCATCGGCGCAGAAGAACGGGTTAAGCTCGACCTGCTCCCAGTCCTTGATCGCCAGCGGAATGTCGCCCATCTGGGTCAGACAGCCGCGGATCGCAATGCCAAACTTCTGCTGAAGGTATTTTTTGGCAATCGCCCCTGCCGCCACGCGCATCGCGGTTTCACGCGCCGATGAGCGGCCGCCGCCGCGATAGTCGCGGAATCCGTATTTTTGCTCGTAGGTGTAGTCGGCGTGTCCCGGACGGAAGACGTCTTTGATCGCGCCGTAGTCCTGAGAGCGCTGATCGGTATTTTCAATTAGCAGGCCAATGCTGGTGCCGGTGGTGCGGCCTTCGAAAACGCCGGAGAGAATTTTAACCTGGTCCGGCTCGCGACGCTGCGTGGTGTAGCGAGAGGTGCCCGGACGACGACGATCGAGGTCGTGCTGTAAATCGGCTTCGGTCAGTTCGATGCCTGGCGGGACGCCATCAACGATACAACCCAGTGCCAGCCCGTGCGACTCCCCAAAGGTGGTCACGCGGAATACCTGTCCAATACTGTTTCCTGCCATCACGGCTCCGATGTTGTTGTTTGCGTTTGAGCGTTGTGAAACGGGCCGAAGCCCGCTGGATTAGTCTTTGTAAATGCTGAAGTATTCGCGAGCGTCGAGGAGCTGCGCTTTGGTCAACATAAAGACGCCGTCACCGCCGTTGTCGAACTCAAGCCAGGTGAACGGCACATCCGGGTACTGCTCTATCAGATGTACCATGCTGTTGCCTACTTCACAAATCAGAACGCCGTGGTCGGTCAGGTAATCCGGCGCGCAGGCCAGAATGCGGCGGGTCAGCTTCAGGCCATCAGTGCCTGACGCCAGGCCCAGCTCCGGCTCGTGGCGATACTCGTTCGGCAGATCGGACATGTCTTCCGCATCCACGTATGGCGGATTGGTAACGATCAGATCGTATTGCAGCGTTGGCAGGTCGCGGAACAGGTCAGAGCGGATTGGCGTAACGTGGTGGATCAGCCCGTGCTCTTCAATATTGTGTTCGGTGACGGCCAGCGCGTCGGTGGAGATATCCACGGCGTCCACTTCCGCTTCAGGGAAGGCGTACGCGCAGGCAATCGCGATGCAGCCGCTGCCGGTGCACATATCGAGAATGTGCTGCGGCTGACGATCGATCAGGCCGTCAAAGTGGTTGTTAATCAGCTCGCCAATCGGCGAGCGCGGCACCAGCACGCGTTCGTCCACGTAGAACTCGTGGCCGCAGAACCAGGCTTTGTTGGTCAGATAAGCCACCGGAATGCGCTCGTTCACGCGGCGGATCACGCGCTCTACGATGCGGTGTTTTTCGCTGGAGGTCAGACGCGCGGTGCGCATGTCTTCCGGAATATCCAGCGGCAGGTAGAGCGACGGCAGCACCAGCTGAACGGCCTCATCCCACGGGTTGTCGGTACCGTGACCGTACCAGATATTGGCGGCGCTGAAGCGGCTAACCGACCAGCGCAACATGTCCTGTATGGTATGCAGCTCGTTTACTGCTTCATCGACAAAAATTTTATCCACTCTTTCCTCCAGGGCATGCTCGCATAATTTTCGGCGGCTAGTTTGCCATGAAGACGGCGATAAATCAGCAATGACGCGTGCCGCTTGAGGTTAAAAAATGCATTTAGTCGGGTACACTATCGGAAATACGAGATGAGAATGACGAATGAAAAAGAAAACATCGCTCAGCGAGGAGGATCAGGCTCTCTTCCGACAGCTTATGACCGGGACGCGCCAGATCAGACAGGACACCATTGTTCATCGCCCGCAGCGTAAAAAAATCAGCGAAGTACCGGTCAAACGGCTGCTCCAGGAGCAGGCCGATAACAGTCACTATTTTTCAGATGAATTTCAGCCGCTGCTGAATACCCAGGGTGCGGTGAAATACGTGCGCGAAGACGTCAGCCATTTTGAGCTGAAAAAATTACGTCGGGGAGATTATTCGCCGGAGCTGTTTCTCGATTTGCATGGTTTGACCCAGATGCAGGCGAAACAGGAGTTGGGGGCGTTGATAGCAGCGTGTCGTCGCGAACATGTTTTTTGCGCCTGCGTAATGCACGGTCACGGTAAGCATATCCTCAAACAACAGACGCCGCTGTGGCTGGCTCAGCATCCGCACGTGATGGCTTTTCATCAGGCACCAAAAGAGTACGGCGGAGATGCCGCATTGCTGGTATTGATTGAAGTTGAGGAATGGCAGCCGCCAGAATTACCCTGACAGGATGGCGGGAGGCACGCTGCACCCCGCCATATCGCACGTCACGTCAGATTGCTTTTGCCATCTTCAGGTTGCACGGACTCATTTGCCAGTTGAAGAGCCCTTTGCCGGTGTCGTCGAGGGTGACGTTGGCAATGGCGGACGTCGTGAACATCGGTGGCGTTTCGCCCGGGCACAGCTCAGATACCAGATAGCCGACCAGCGGCAGGTGGGAAATGACCAGTGCGGAAGCGACGCCTTCGTTGCATAACGCCTGAAGGTAAGCGCTGACAAGGCCAACATCGCCACACGGCGTGAGTTCAGGGAGAACATCCACGCTGGACGGCAGGTTCATACACTCCCCCACCACATCCAGCGTCTGTTCTGCCCGCAGGTACGGACTCACCAGAACGCGTTCAATGTCCACTTTTTGACCTTTAAGCCATGTCGCCATCTGACGGGATTCGTCGCAGCCACAGACGGTTAAAGGACGTACTGAGTCACTGGCGGCATCGAGTGCCGCGTCGCCGTGACGCATGATAAAAACTTGCATATTGCACCGCTTTTGTTAACCAGAATCACCGGCGTTAACTACCCGCGATAAATGCTCTGAGGTAGAAAACCCGATGGCCGGGCATTGTGCCTGATCCATTCGGTGAATGAAACGCTGTTTTTTACCTCAATGGCGTAAGTATAGTCAATCTCTGTTTACAATTTCGCCAGAACAGGCCCCCTCACCGGAGGATTTACCCTTCTTTGACTTCAGTTTACGAAATCAGTTTCCCTTGCGGGCCAGAAGGTCTGGCCCCGTTCCGCCATCTGCAATAATTCGTCACAAGGTGTAAACCGCGGACCATACTGCGAGGCCAGACGTTGCAGGATCGCAACCACTTCACCCGCCCCGAGGGTATCCATATACCGGAACGGGCCGCCAAGAAACGGCGGGAAACCAATGCCAAAGACGGCACCGATGTCGCCATCGCGCGCGCCTTTAATAACCTTCTCACCAAAGCAGCGTGCCGCTTCATTGAGCATCATCATCACGCAGCGTTCAGCACACTGAACCGCCGACAGTTTTCCCTGTCCCGCGGCAGGTATAAGCCCATAAACCGAAGGGTCGACCTGTTTCTTGCTTTTACGCCCTTTCGCGCCGTAAAGATAGAAACCGCGTTCATTTTTTCTGCCTTTGCGATCGTCCTTCAAAATTGCAGAAACAACGTTTGCAGGCGGCGAAAAACGATCGCCGTAAGCGGCTTCCAGCACGGGGATAATTTTAGTGCCGGTATCAATGCCTACCTCGTCCAAAAGCTGGACAGGGCCTACGGGGAAGCCAAACTTTACTAAGGCCTCATCAACGTGCTCAATTTTCTCGCCTTCCGTCAGGAGCCGCATCGCTTCGTTGATGTACGGCGCCAGTATGCGGTTGACGTAGAAACCGGCTTTGTCCGCTACCACGATGGGGGTTTTCCCCTGTTTTTTCGCCAGCTTCACCACCGTGGCAATAGTTTGCGGACGGGTTGTGGCGTGAGGGATAACCTCTACGAGCGGCATTTTTTCGACCGGACTAAAATAGTGCAGCCCTATCACCTGCTCCGGACGCGCGGCTTTCGCTGCGATATCGCCAATCGGCAGCGAGGAGGTATTTGAAGCGAAAATGGTGTGCGGCGCGCAGTGCTCCTCAACCTCCGCCACCATCTGCTGCTTAAGCGCCAGATCTTCGAAAACGGCTTCAATCACAACGTCGCGGTGCGTAAACCCGCTGTAGTCCGTGGTGCCGGAGATCGTCGCAAGCGTTTTATCGCGCTCGCTGGCTTTGATATGGCGGCGTTTAACCTTTCGATCGAGGTTTTGCCAGCTGTACTGCAGCGCGTGGTTGATGCCCTTAGGGTTGATGTCTTTGATACGTACGGGCAATTTGCCTTTGCTGGCGGTGACAAACGCGATGCCACCGCCCATCAGCCCACCGCCCAGTACGCCAACGGCGCGCAGCGGAGCAGGCTCAGCGTCGCTGCCCGGATCTTTTTTCACGTCAGTACTGGCGAAGAAAATGCTTCGCAGCGCCTGCGACTGCGGCGTCATCGCCAGCTCGCCAAAAGCTTTCGCTTCGGCGGCATAGCCGCTGCTGCTGCCCTGCGACAGCCCGGTTTCAATTACGTCCAGAATGCGCTTCGTGGCCGGGTAGTTACCTTTGGTTTTTTGCCCGGTTTTTTTACCCACCATATTAAACAACATCGTGCGCCCCAGCGGCCCGGCAAGGACGCGCTCGCGCACCGGCAGCGCACGTTTTGCCTGACGGCCTTTAAGCGCCCGCTCAACGGCGGCATCGAGCAGGATGGCGTGCGGAACGACCTCGTCAACCAGCCCCGCCTTTAACGCCTGGCGGGCGCGCAGCTGTTTTCCGGTTAAGATCATCTCCAGCGCCGTGCTGACGCCCACCAGACGCGGCAGGCGCTGCGTTCCACCGGAGCCGGGCAACAGTCCAAGCTGCACCTCCGGCAGGCCCAGCACGGTTTTCGCATCGTCGGTACAGATGCGGCTGTGGCAGGCCAGCGCCAGTTCAAGCCCGCCGCCAAGGCAGGCGCCGTGAATTGCGGCGACAACGGGTATCGACAGCGCATGGATTTCCGCCATCACCTGCTGGCCCTGGCGCGCCAGATCCTCTGCTTCCTGCGCGCTTCTGGCGCGGGCAATCATGTTGATATCGGCCCCGGCAATGAAGTTATCCGGCTTTGCCGAAATAAACACCAGCCCGCGAATCGCCTTGTTTTCACGAATTTGTCTGAGCATGTCGCGCACCTGAACGCCAAACTCGGCCTTCAGGGTATTCATCTTTTCGTCGGGCACGTCAATGGTGATAACGGCCACGTTATCGAGGCGAACGGTCAGGTTAAATGCAGATGTCGTTTCCATTATTCAGCCTCCAGAACCATTGCTGCGCCCAGGCCGCCCGCCGCACAGGCGGTGACGAGACCAAAGCCGCCGCCCCGGCGGCGTAGCTCATGTAACGTCTGGGTTATCATTCTCGCCCCCGTCGCCGCAAACGGATGGCCGTAAGCGATGGAGCCACCCAGCACGTTGAATTTGCTCTGATCCACTTCGCCTGTGGCATGCGCGCGGCCCAGCACGTCGCGGGCAAAGCGCTCGCTCGCCATAAGCTGTACGTTTGCCAGCGTTTGCGCGGCAAAGGCTTCGTGCATATCAATTAACGTGAGATCGGAGAGCGTCAGCCCCGCGCGCTCCAGCGCCAGCGGCGTGGACCAGGCAGGCCCTAACAGCATGTCCTGCCAGACATCGATAGCGGTGAAGGCATAGCTGCGCAAATAGCCCAGCGGCGTTATGCCCAGCTCTTTGGCCCGGGACTCCGTCATCAGGATCACGGCGGCAGCACCGTCCGTCAGCGGCGTACTGTTAGCCGCGGTTACCGTTCCGTGTTTACGGTCAAAGGCCGGGCGCAGCTTTGCGTAGTCCGCCAGCGTCGAGGTGCCGCGAATATTGTTATCTTCCGAAAGCGGCTCACGATAGGGCGGGACATAGGCGGTCATCACTTCGCCGGTCAGTTTGCCTTCCGACCAGGCCTTTGCGGCAAGCTGATGGGAACGGTGCGCCAGCGCATCCTGCTGCTCACGCGTGATGCCATAGGTTTTCGCCATCTGCTCGGCGGTGTCGCCCATGCGCAGGCCGGTGGAGTATTCGGCGACGGCGGGTGGAACAGGCAGCAGATCCCGCAGGCGCAAACGCGAGAAAAGCTTCAGCTTCTGCCCGGTGGTGCGGGCTTTATTGGCATCCACGAGAATGCGGGCCAGCTTTTTACTGACGCCGATGGGCAGCACGGATGAGGAGTCTGCGCCTCCGGCGATCCCGGCGCGAATGGTGCCCGCCATCAGGCTTTCCGCCACGTTCGCCACCGCCTGGAAACTGGTGGCACAGGCACGGCTGACGCTATAGGCGTCGGTGTGCACGTTCATGCCCGTTCCCAGAACGATTTCACGCGCGATATTTGGCGCCTCCGGCATCTGCACGACTTGACCAAAAACCAGTTGCTCTATGATTTCAGGCGGAATGTCGCTGCGAGCCAGCATCTCCCCCACCACCATTTTTCCCAGATCGACAGCCGGTATTCCGTGAAACGCGGTTGCCTGACGCGCAAACGGCGTACGCAGCCCGCTGACGATGGCAATGCGGTCACCGTGTCGGGTGATAAGCGGTAATGCCTGACTCATAACACTCCCCTGTAAAAAAAATTTGCGCACGCACAAAGTGGTCTGACCTGATAATAGTCTTAACTATTTTTTTACATTGAGCCAATCGGGGAAGCGAAAAATTGCGAGCTAAGGCACAGAGAAGAAAAAGAAAATGCCCCGAGGTAAAAGCAAAACGGTAACCCATAGGTTACCGTTTTTAGTGTTTGCACCCTCTCCCGTGGGAGAGGGCTGGGGGTGAGGGCATCAGGCCGCGGAGATTAACGCAGCCCTAACTGGAAAATCAGCGTTTCTGCTTCACAGGCGAAGACAAAGTCGATATCCAGCTTCACGCCGCCGTCCACTTCCGTGAAGGTGGATTTGATTTCGCACGGATCGGATTCCACGTCGCGCGCGCGCTTGCTCAGCGCAGCCAGCGTCTCTTCTGCTTCAGCGCGGTTAGTGAATACGCGGCTGTAAGAGGCGGTGCAATCGGTGTTGTCCATGATGGTGCCAACATCCATACAGCAGCAAACAGGGGTTTCATCAGCACTGCATTTACTCATAGCTCAATTTCCTCTGTATTCGCGCAGCGCGCGAGATAAACACGATGCGACTATTTTACGCCCCCTCGCGTGCCCCCTCCAGCCGTTAATGGCGCAAAATCGGATAAGTGAGCAATATCACACTAAAAAATGATCTAAAACAAAATTCACCTTTTCAGATGATTCGCACTGGTCACAATTTTGCCAACCAGATCTCGTTTCAAGAAACATATATGAAAATATTAATAAACAAACTTGCAACATCCCAGCTGGTCAGACCTATACTCTCGCCACTGGTCTGATTTGTAAGTCATACCTCAGACCCTACACTTCGCGCTCCTGTTACGGTATGTAACAATTATTGAATAAAAATAACTCAATGAGGTTATGGTCATGAGCCAGAAAACCCTGTTCAAACAAACTGCTTTAGCAGTTGCAGTGGCAATCGTCTCAACGTCCGCCTGGTCAGCGGGCTTCCAGTTAAACGAATTTTCTTCCTCTGGCCTTGGCCGTGCGTATTCCGGGGAAGGTGCGATTGCCGATGACGCAGGCAACGCGAGCCGTAACCCGGCGCTGATCATGATGTTCGATCGCCCTACCTTCTCTGCTGGTGCGGTTTACATCGATCCTGATGTCAACATTTCCGGCAAATCTCGCTTCACCGGTGCAGACCTGAAGGCGGATAACATTGCGCCGACGGCGTGGGTGCCTAACCTGCACTTTGTTGCCCCTATTAACGAGCAGTTTGGTTGGGGGGCTTCGGTTACCTCTAACTATGGCCTGGCGACGGAATTCAATAACGACTATCCGGCCGGGGAATACGGCGGTAAAACCGACCTGACCACCCTGAACCTCAACCTGAGCGGCGCTTATCGTCTGAACGAAAGCTGGAGCTTCGGTCTGGGCTTCAATGCCGTTTATGCTGATGCAAAAATTGAGCGTTACACCGGCGAGCAAACCGCCGCGCTGCCGAAAAACAGCAATAAAATTGCCAGCCTGAAAGGCGATGAATGGGGTTACGGCTGGAACGCCGGGATCCTGTACGAGCTGGACAAGAACAACCGCTGGGGTCTGACCTATCGCTCAGAAGTGAAAATTGATTTCGATGGCGATTACAAAAGCGGCATCCTGAGCCCTGTTAACGGCCTGGTTCCGGGTGCGGGCACCACCATTCCATGGGGTACGTCTAACCAGACCGTACCGGGTTCACTGTCGCTGCATCTGCCAGAAATGTGGGAAGTCTCCGGCTATAACCGCGTCGCGCCACAGTGGGCGATCCACTATAGCCTGGCTTACACCAGCTGGAGTCAGTTCCAGGAGCTGAAAGCCACCGGCACCAACGGTCAGACGCTGTTCTATAAGGACGAAAGCTTCCACGACGCATACCGTCTGGCGCTGGGTACAACCTACTATATGGATGACAACTGGACGTTCCGTACCGGTATCGCGTTTGATGACAGCCCGGTTCCGGCGGATAAACGCTCCATCTCCATTCCTGATCAGGACCGCTTCTGGCTGAGTGCGGGTGCAACCTATGCGTTTAACGAGAATGCCTCCATCGACGCTGGCGTCTCTTATATGCACGGTCAGAAAGTGACGTTCCAGGAAGGCCCTTACGAGTTTACCTCTGAAGGTAAAGCGTGGCTGTTCGGTACCAACTTCAACTACGCGTTCTAATCGCGCAGGCATCAAAAAAGGTGAGCATCGCTCACCTTTTTTATTTATTCCGAATCGATATCTTTTAATTCATTCTCGATGGCTTTCGCGTTCGGATTATCTTCCGGCTTCAGCTTGCCGCCGTTGGCAATAAAGTCGTGGTTCTGGAAGTAGGCCTCACGCACCATAATGTACGGATCTGACGACTGACGCAGCAGACCATCAGAGTCCAGCAGCTGCGCACGTGTTTCAATGCCTTCCACTGTCCATTTACCAATCGACAGCGGCCAGGTGAGCCATGACAGCACCGGATACAGCGTATCCACCATATCGCCGCCATCATCACGCACGGTGAAGCTGCCGTAGAATGGCAGATGCACATACGGACCATAACCCACGCCATAATGCCCCAGCGTACTGCCGAAACGGTGCGGCTGCTCGCGCTGCAGTTTCGGGTTCGCCATGCCGGCGACATCAATTAAGCCGCCCATCCCCAGCAGGGAGTTCAGGAAGAATCGGGTGAAATGCACCATTCCCTGATACGGGTCGCCCTGGAGGAAGTAGTTCACCATCACCGCAGGCTCTTCCAGGTTGCTGGTGAAGTTGCTCAGGCCGTTACGCGCTGGCTGCGGAACGTAGTCACGCCACGCCACGGCAACCGGTCGAACCAGGTACGGATCCAGCACATTGTAGTTAAAGCTGTACATTGAACGGTTAAATCCTTCGAGAGGATCGGAGCGTCCCGTTTGCTCGCCAGAGCTGGCGCAGCCCACAAGCATTGTGACGCCCAGCGCAAGCGCCGACAGCCGAAGTTTCATAAATTTCTCCCTGTTCAGTATGGCTATCGTTGAATGCCATCCGAGACGGAGCATCTTACGCTCCGCCGAAACGTGCAAGTGATTGTAACAGCACGCTTACCGATGTCTACGAGGACAATGACGACCCGCTCTCGTCATCACGCTAATTTCAGCATAGCCTGGCTTTCAGAATTCGTTTCGCCGGCAATTTTATATTGGCTTTGAAAGGGATGTCTCACCTTTATTGCCATTTTCAGCAATTTAAGAGCTTCCCCACGGGCAGCGCGCTAAAAGCCGCTACGCTTAAATGAGCGATAACCCCGAAGGAGCAGTTATGAAAGACATTAACGAAGAAAAAATTGGCGAGAATAATGAAGAACCTGAGATTGAGAGCGAGGAGAAAGACCGGGGAGAAGAGATAGAGGTCGATGAGGACCGCCTGCCGTCGCGCGCCATGGCCATTCATGAGCATATTCGCCAGGACGGCGAAAAAGAGATGGAGCGCGACGCGATGGCCCTGCTGTGGTCGGCCATAGCCGCCGGCCTGTCGATGGGCGCATCGCTGCTTGCCAAAGGGATATTTCACGTGCAGCTGGAAGGCGTACCGGGCGGGTTTCTGCTGGAAAACTTAGGCTACACGTTCGGCTTTATTATCGTCATTATGGCACGGCAGCAGCTTTTCACCGAGAACACCGTCACCGCCGTATTGCCGGTAATGCAAAATCCTACCCTCGGGAATTTTGGCCTGCTGATGCGCCTGTGGAGCGTCGTGCTGCTGGGTAACCTCATCGGTACAGGCGTAGCCGCCTGGGCCTTCGAATATATGCCAATATTTGATGAACCTACCCGCGACGCCTTCGTGAAGATCGGTATGGACGTGATGAAAAACACGCCGGTGGAAATGTTCTCTAATGCCATCATTTCCGGCTGGATCATCGCCACCATGGTCTGGATGTTCCCGTCAGCGGGCAGCGCGAAGATTGTGGTGATTATCCTGATGACCTGGCTAATCGCCCTCGCCGATACCACACACATTGTGGTCGGAACCGTTGAGATCCTTTATCTGGTCTTTAACGGCACCCTGCACTGGAGCGATTTCTTCTGGCCGTTTGCGATCCCCACCCTTGCGGGCAACATTTGTGGCGGAACCTTTATCTTCGCGCTGCTGAGCCATGCGCAAATCCGTAACGATATGTCCAACAAGCGTAAGGCAGAGCTAAAAGCACAGGAAAAAAAGGCGCAATCTGCTAAAAAATCGGGCTAAACGGTGACTCTTTGACCAGTCAGGCGGCAAGGCGCTTAACGAAAAGTGTAAATAACGCTATACTCTTGCCGCTTCGTCCCCTTAGTTAAATGGATATAACGAGCCCCTCCTAAGGGCTAGTTGCAGGTTCGATTCCTGCAGGGGACACCATTTTTACGTTCTTCCAGGTTCTCTTGCGTTCGGCAAACCCTTCCCCCACCTTCCATATTAGCTCGCTGACGTTCGCCATAGTTCTCCTGTGATCGTTGACTGCCGGAATATTTTGCGGGCATATTGTGGGCACACTCCAAAATGACCACGGATTTATGCCCACATGCTTACGGTAAAGCAAATCGACGCAGCAAAACCTGCGGAAAAATCATATCGCCTGGCAGATGCCGGAGGGCTTTTCCTGTTTGTTCCGCCATCCGGAAAAAAGGTGTGGCGCATGCGTTACCGGTTCGAAGGTAAGGAAAAGACGCTGGTCATTGGGCCCTATCCTGAAATCTCACTAACCGAGGCCAGGGCAAAACAGTCAGAAGCAAAAATGAAGTTGCTGACTGGCATCGACCCGGCAGGGCAGAAGCAGGCATTAAAGAAGAAAGAGAAAGAAGAAGCGGCTGACTCGTTTGGCGACATCTTCAGAGAGTGGCACGCGCATAAATCAAAGGTGTGGTCGAAGGGATATGCTGACGAGATGATGAGCATGTTCACCGACGACATCCTGCCGGTCATCGGTCACTTGCGAATGGATGACGTGGAGCCAATGACGCTACTGAAGGTTATCAGGCTATTCGAGGACAGGGGCGCAATGGAGCGTGCTGATAAGGCGAGGAGAAGGTGTGGTGAGGTGTTCAGTTATGCGATCATAACCGGCAGGGCTAAATACAATCCTTCCAGAGACCTTGCTGGCGCGATGAAGGGCTACAGGAAGCAGAACTACCCATTCCTTCCTATGCATCGTATACACGAATTCCAGAGAGCATTAAATGCGTATGGCGGTTGGATTGTCTCAAAGATAGCGGCGCAGATTCTTCACTATACGGCTATGCGTACTGTTGAATTGCGTTCGCTGGTATGGACGGGAATTGATTACGAAACCAGGTTAATCAGTGTTGACCCTAAAGTCATGAAAGGCAGGAAGCTTCATGTAGTTCCTATGTCAGACCAGGTTATCGAACTATTCAAATTCCTGCAACAAATTACCGGGCAGTATGAACTCTGCTTCCCGGGTAGAACAGACAGGAAGAAGCCAATCAGTGAGAATGCTGTGCTCGGCGTTATACGCAGCATTGGCTACGAAGGGCAGACAAGCGGTCATGGCATGCGGCACCAGTTCAGCACAGTCCTGAACGAGAAGCACTGGAATAAAGACGCGATAGAGATGCAACTGGCGCACGTTAGTGGCGGTACTCGCTCAGTGTACAACCATGCTGAATATCTCGATACGCGTCGAGAAATGATGCAGTGGTGGGCAGATTGGTTAGATGAGAAGGTGGCATAGCGCCACCTACATCACCGGGCAATCATCAAACTCACCAGAACGCGCGTCGTTGATAATGTACGTAATGACCCCGAATATCGGTTTGTCATCATCTGATATCTCACCGACCTTGCGCAGTCTCTCGCGCTTACCGTTCTCCAGATTCTCAAGATGCGGCTCAGGGTGAGTGCGGTACCGCTTAACCTGAAACTCACCATCTACTGCACAGACAAGCAATGAGCCATCACATGGATTTAGTGAGGCGTCGACAACCAGCATTGCACCCTTGAGGATGCCTTCCCGGTAATGTGTTGCGCCTGCTCGCATGAAGTACGTCGCGGCTGGTCTCGATACGATGCGCTCATCGAGCGATATGCGCTGTTCTGCAAAGTCTGCTGCAGGACTCGGGAATCCCATAACTCACCTCCGATAGATACTGTATATTAATGGGTCTTCCCCGATCATGGTGGGAGACTCATAACTCCATGTTTAACCTGCCGTAATGGAACATCACTGCGATTTTGAAGCGCTCTTTGTTCCGGTATCCTCTGGACTTGATCCTCAGCAACCGTATTTTACTGTTCAGTGATTCTGCGTTGCCGTTTGATACCCGATGCTTCATCGCATTCAGGATTGTAGTGGCACACTGATACTGGCCACCTGATCGGAAGGTGATATTCTCACCTCCCCAACACCACAGGTGACCCAATGGCAAAACATTTCACGGCAGAATTTAAGCTCGAAGCAGCAAAACTGGTTGTCGACCACGGCTATACCTACGTTAAGGCCGCTGAAGCGGTTAATGTCAGCCATTCGGCAATCACCCGTTGGGTTAATAAGCTGCGACTTGAGCGCCAGGGTAAAACTCCCGCCGGGCTCCCTCTGACGCCCGAACAGCTCGAGCTGCGCGAAATGAAGAAAAAGGTTCAACGCCTTGAAATGGAGAACGAAATCCTAAAAAAGGCTACGGCGCTCTTAATGTCGGACGCACTCAACGGTTCACGGTAGTCGACAGGCTGAGAGCGCGATATTCGGTCGCTGTGTTGTGCCAGACTTTTGACGTCCATCGCAGCAGCTACAGGCACTGGCAGGCTTCAGCGAATGAGCCCGATGGCGAGCGTGTGGTCAGACGCAGCCAGGTCATGGAGGCCTGGAACGCCAGCGGCGGCTCTGCCGGCGCCCGAAGCATAGCTACCATCGTCAGCAGGGACTCTGGCGTCAAAATGGGGCGCTGGTTGGCCGGCAAGCTGATGAAAGAGCTGGATATCGCCAGTTGCCAGGTACCGGCACACAAATACAAACGCGGCGGAAACGAACACGTTGAAATACCGAACCATCTCGATCGTCAGTTCGCGGTTACCGCGCCGGACCAGGTCTGGTGCGGCGATGTGACCTATATCTGGACGGGTAAATGCTGGGCTTACCTGGCGGTGGTGCTGGACCTGTTCGCCCGTAAACCGGTAGGCTGGGCGATGTCGACGTCGCCGGACTCGGCACTGACGGTCAAAGCGTTGCAGATGGCCTGGGAGCTACGCGGTCGGCCAACAGGCGTAATGTTCCACAGCGACCAGGGCAGTCACTATACCAGCCGTAAATATCGGCAGGCCCTGTGGCGCTGTCGGATAAAGCAGAGTATGAGTCGCCGGGGTAACTGCTGGGATAACGCGCCTATGGAGCGGTTCTTCCGGAGCCTGAAGACAGAATGGGTGCCGACGAAGGGATACAACAGCTTCAGCGAGGCCCAGAGGGCGATAATCCGCTATATCACGAGTTATTACAGTGCCATCCGGCCTCACTGGTATAACGGCGGTCTGACGCCAAACGAATCTGAGCGACTGTACTACTTACAGTCTAATGCGGTGGCCAATATTAGTTGACCACTACAGATCCCGTACAGCCGTTTACGTAACGTCCGGGCTGCACTGCTCAGCAGCGGGACTCCCACATCTTTGGCCATCGCGATCCATTCCAGCCACAGACGTCTGCTGTGCCCGTCATACCGACGGTTCCAGAGCTCCCGGGCCATCTCTTTCATTGCCCAGCAACGGCTGGTTTCAGGCAGGGCCATCTGCGCCGCTTCCAGTCTTTCTGCTATTCGACCATGACGTTTATGGCGGCCGTACAACCACAGATAACGGGAGCGATGTGCACTTTTTCGTGCCTGCAACGGGATGATTTTCATCTCTGACTGCCGTGTTTTATCCACGACGGCACAGAGCATTTTCGCGACATGGAAGTGATCGAAGGCGATTTTTTCTACCGCGTTGGGCAGGTGGATACGGGCTGCGCTGATATAAGCCGGGTTCATGTCCATCGACAGGGTTTTGATGGATTCGATCTGACGGTCGCCCAGGCTCCTGAGGTAACCCGCCAGGCTTTCAACACCGCGATCATCCCTGAGCTCCAGAGCCTGTCCCTGTGTATCAGAGATAACCGTGACGTACTGATGACCCTTTTTGAAGGCGACCTCATCAACACAGAGATGACGTGCTGACTGCGGGGCTTTACGGCGGGCGAGTCCACGCTTAACCGCCCGCTGCATAATGTTATCGACGGCATTCCAGCTCAGCCTCAGCTGTTTCCTGACTGCATCGACGGTGCTGATTTTCAGCCATGAGATGACGAACGACTCGAACAGCAGCGTGTAGCGGCTTCCCGGTCCCGCCCATGGAACAGGCAGGGTCTGACAACCATGGTCCAGGCACATGATTCGGGGGACACCGGCTTCAACCAGAGTGGCGAACTGGCAGGTATCAAGGTGACGCCATTTGCGATGTCGGTGGTCGTGCACAGGGCAGGTTTTACCGCAGGTCGGGCAGGATAATGACGCGTTTTCAGCGATACCGACGATGACGGTAACAGAACCGGCTTTTTCATCAAGGGAAAGGGATTTAACCTGCCATGGAGCGGTCAGGTTAAGGATGCGGGCATAGAGAGATTTCTCATCCATGGTGATGCTCTCAGGTGATAAAACATACCATTATCATGCCCTCAGCCACCACAATAAGGGAAGACCCATATTAATACAGTATTACTGATCGGTGGTATCGATCAACAAAAAGATGATACTATTTATTTATCATTAAATAACAACGGTATACATTGTGGGAAAGATATACTCTATTCAGTACTTGCGAGGGATTGCGTGCTTACTTGTTGTTTTACTGCACATTAAATCTCTCATACCATTGGAGTATCGATATTTATTCTCCAATGGAGGCATTGGCGTCGATATCTTCTTTATTATTAGTGGGTTTATAATTTATTATGCAACCACAAAAAAAGAAGAATCAAAATGGCGCGTCTATTTTGTAAAACGGACTTTGAGAATTTACCCTTTATTCTTCGTTGTGTGGCTTATTACATCATTGATGAATTATGGAGCAGAGCCATTCATCAAGGTTATAAAGGCGTTATTTTTCATACATAATGATTATAATGTAGGTGCTCCTGGGTTTGGGTTTAACATGATTGGACCAGCGTGGACTTTAACATTTGAGGTGGTTTTTTATCTTTTGTTCATGGCCTCATGTTTAATAAGCCATAAGTATAGAGGTGTGCTATGCATCATAATGCTTATCGCTATACCAGCTGGACTGCAGCTTTATTTTAATGGGTCGTACTCTCTTAGCAGTTACACAACAGCCAACCCACCTATTGATACACCAGTATTCGGTTTGTTGCGCGTTCTTGGATGCCCAATTTATTTTGAGTTTGCTGTAGGAATTTTCCTATCAATGCTAATGAAAAAGATTCATGTGCGTGTTGATTCTCGATCCTTGATGATTGTATCTTTTTCAGGATTTATCATATCTATAGCTATGATAATGTCTTTAAGCATAAGTGAAAGTCAAAAATTCATTCTCGCACTATCATCTTTCTTGTTTGTTCTATTGATAGACTTTAGCCATGCGAAAGAGATCAAGTTTTTGTCTTTCCTTGGTGACATATCATATGCCATGTATCTCTGTCACTGGATGATTATAAAATCATACATAACCTTCTATCCAAAGCAATGGAATTCAGACGAATCAGCGATAAAGGTTACCGTCATTCTGTTTCTTACAGTCGCGATATCATACTTACTACACATCCTCATAGAAAAACCAGGAATAAGGTTGGCGAGGAAAATTTTAAATTGAAAAACACCCCGCCATGTGGCGGGGTTTTATTTTTATGCACCAATACTACCGAGTGTTTTCCATGTTCCAGGCGTGCCTGTGGATACACATATCCATCCCTCCGTTCCCGATGCAGAAGGGGTAGTTGTTCTAATGATGTCACCTCGCTTCCAGTTACCAGTTGTAGGTATGGCGCCATCCTCACCTACAAAACGAGTTCCAATATATGTTCCCGCTGGAGAACCGGTATGCAGGGTTGTTCCAGATGTTGCATAATTATCGTAATTCCTGAACATATTATAGGCTGAAGCAACTAGACTTACTGATACGCTTATTCCAGCTGTAGAGAATGTTCCAAAATCAGATCCAGATACTGAACACCCTGAGTGGTTTGTGGTTGGGAAATACACCCCAGCAGTAACACTTGTGATGTTAGATATCTCGAACTTACATGCTCTAAATGTTATCGCCCTCAGCACTTCTGAGGTTGAGCATGTGACGTCATATGGTTCAACCCCATCGTTAGCCATGTTTGCACCAGTAAATCTACATCCATTGAAAAGAACATTTCTGCAATCTCCTGAAAAATAAACAAGACAATGCTGAGAGTTAGAGATATTCATTTCATTTAAGCACAGACCCCTTGCATTGCTTAACTGGAAATTGCGCATAAATCCGGAAACTGTTCCGGAAAATGTTGTCTCTTCTTCCTCAAGGCTAAAAAATACTCCTAGCCCAGCCCCTATTGAGGATGTCAGCGGTGTTGTTTGCAAAACAGTTATATTTGATGAACCTAGAGGGATTCGGGTGGTTTTAACCAATCTACCTATAGCGCCACCACCTGCATTTCTAACTATAGAGCCAGCCATGACAACAGAATCTGAACCTCCACCTCTCACACTTACAGTGGTTGCACCTACTGCTGACGATATATCGGTTGTAAAGTTGCTAGAAATGAATGATTGCGCCAATACACCATAATCATCAGAAGCGTATGGCGATGAGATGTCACGGTATACATCTAGTTGAAACTTAGTTTTTTGTGACCCCCTATCTCTGTGGAATGATTTTACTGCTGTTGGACTTGATATCCCAATGCTACAGTCGCGGTTATAATCGGTTTGTAATGGCCAAACAGATGACCTACCCCCTCCAATAATAGTTCCATTTACTTTTGCATTAGAACAGTATTGCACCTGCACTAATGGTATTGAGAAAACAACATCACTTGCTTTGATGGTATAATTAAGAGTCACATCAAAGCGCGAATTGTAATCATTGCCATAGTATTTTACTTGGCTTGTTCTTATGTTTTGAGGGTTTCCAGATACTCTGACACATGCCACACCTGTATTCAATGGGTTAGGAGTGTCTGCATAAACTCCATTTATCCATATACCAGTACATGGTTTGTCCTTATCTCTTGCGACTGCCACCTCATTATAAACATCACCAGGAGTAACATCTATCAGCCTGTCCATTCCATATCCGTAAAGTCCATCCAATATGACGTCGTAACAAGCTGAGAAAATAACTCCTGTATTTGGAAATAGACCAGATGAATCCTTATCACATCTGAAGTTTGTTATATAAATGCCATGCGGGTGATATGAGTACGTTACATTTGTGCTATCACCAGTCGATCCAACATCCCCACCCCAATGTGCAATAAGGGCCGCTCCTAGCGGCCCTTTTGCTATGCAATTATTTAAGGTCACATTCCATACGTCACCAAGAATCTCAATTCCTTGGTTGGCATATGATGTTTGAATAGCAGATAGTGTCACATTGCTAAGTGTGACATTACTAACTGGAGTTGACCCGTCTGCTGGCTGCTCATAGTTGCCGATTCTAATGCAATTTCCATATGCTCCATGGAGGGCCCATGCGGTTTGTTTTTTCCTTATTTCAATATTTGACATTTCCAGACTTGTTTTTGCAATGACAACATTATCTAGAGAGCCAATTTCACCATAGAAAACTGATCCTTCATCACCTACATACCTTCCACCTATAGTTGCATTGAGTATTTTATAAACTCCAGCAGATACTAAGATGCTCTTGCCTGTTGAAATGCTCCAAGCATCGGCTGACAGCAGCGCTGATGTATCGTCAGTTACCCCATCACCCACGGCCCCAAATGATTTAAGGGTCCTCATCAACGATGAGCTTATTTTGTCTGCACCGTACCCTATCTCATTAGCGCCTGTTGAAGATGAAAGGGCTGCTGTTGATGCCTTGAGATCCAGTGCTCCCTGAACGGTTGTTGCATTATCACTATCATCTAATGCACCAATTTCAGTAGCGCCTGAAGATAACCCTAGTTGAGCCAAAACATCATCGCTCACTTGAATCCAATTGGATAAAGTTGAGGCTGGCTCTGCGGCGAGAATGAACGAGTAACCAAGGTCAGTGCGTTTGGCGAGATCTCCTTCCTGAGCTGTTAAAGCGAGCATGGCTGCCTGGCTATTAACGACAAAGACCTCAGATAACGCAACGGCTGGAATCATCGATACAGGAACTTTTCCTGAAGAATCAAGAATAGCAAAGTCACTTAACGGCTTAACCTCAGCATCGCCTGTGGAATCAAATATCGCGACGGTATTACTTCTTCCTGATGCAGATTGTAGTGGTCAACTAATATTGGCCACCGCATTAGACTGTAAGTAGTACAGTCGCTCAGATTCGTTTGGCGTCAGACCGCCGTTATACCAGTGAGGCCGGATGGCACTGTAATAACTCGTGATATAGCGGATTATCGCCCTCTGGGCCTCGCTGAAGCTGTTGTATCCCTTCGTCGGCACCCATTCTGTCTTCAGGCTCCGGAAGAACCGCTCCATAGGCGCGTTATCCCAGCAGTTACCCCGGCGACTCATACTCTGCTTTATCCGACAGCGCCACAGGGCCTGCCGATATTTACGGCTGGTATAGTGACTGCCCTGGTCGCTGTGGAACATTACGCCTGTTGGCCGACCGCGTAGCTCCCAGGCCATCTGCAACGCTTTGACCGTCAGTGCCGAGTCCGGCGACGTCGACATCGCCCAGCCTACCGGTTTACGGGCGAACAGGTCCAGCACCACCGCCAGGTAAGCCCAGCATTTACCCGTCCAGATATAGGTCACATCGCCGCACCAGACCTGGTCCGGCGCGGTAACCGCGAACTGACGATCGAGATGGTTCGGTATTTCAACGTGTTCGTTTCCGCCGCGTTTGTATTTGTGTGCCGGTACCTGGCAACTGGCGATATCCAGCTCTTTCATCAGCTTGCCGGCCAACCAGCGCCCCATTTTGACGCCAGAGTCCCTGCTGACGATGGTAGCTATGCTTCGGGCGCCGGCAGAGCCGCCGCTGGCGTTCCAGGCCTCCATGACCTGGCTGCGTCTGACCACACGCTCGCCATCGGGCTCATTCGCTGAAGCCTGCCAGTGCCTGTAGCTGCTGCGATGGACGTCAAAAGTCTGGCACAACACAGCGACCGAATATCGCGCTCTCAGCCTGTCGACTACCGTGAACCGTTGAGTGCGTCCGACATTAAGAGCGCCGTAGCCTTTTTTAGGATTTCGTTCTCCATTTCAAGGCGTTGAACCTTTTTCTTCATTTCGCGCAGCTCGAGCTGTTCGGGCGTCAGAGGGAGCCCGGCGGGAGTTTTACCCTGGCGCTCAAGTCGCAGCTTATTAACCCAACGGGTGATTGCCGAATGGCTGACATTAACCGCTTCAGCGGCCTTAACGTAGGTATAGCCGTGGTCGACAACCAGTTTTGCTGCTTCGAGCTTAAATTCTGCCGTGAAATGTTTTGCCATTGGGTCACCTGTGGTGTTGGGGAGGTGAGAATATCACCTTCCGATCAGGTGGCCAGTATCAGTGTGCCACTACAGTAGTCAGAAATTCAGCGACGGAGGGATCGGCCAGAACAATGCGATAGAATTCATCGATCAGCGCCGTGGCATTATTTCCGGCAAGCTCGGCCGCAAGCCGGTGCACTTCGGGATCGGTTTCATTAATCAGCTTTACCCACTCTTGTTTTACCGTTTGCAGGTAGGTTTCCATGGTCAGCTCCTTCAGGAGACACGCGGGAATGCAGATTTAACAATAGCAAAATCAACCCACTCCGCAATTGTCGCTTTTTTAAACAAAAAGGAGTGATAGCTCATATCGTATAACGGTGCTACATTATGCCGCCCACCCAAGTCAGCAATGGCCAGGCAACGTCGTAAAGAACGGTAAAGCCTGCAACCATGACCTCGTCCTACGGTCTTAATGGCACGTGGTATCGCGAAGTCTGCGCTACCTTCACAGGCTTTACAAAGGTTCCACTATTTTGTCTCAATCCAAATTTCAGCGGGCGTTTCTGCACCCGCGCTACTGGTTTACATGGTTCGGTCTTGGCATGCTTTGGCTTCTGGTGCAACTTCCCTACCCCGTGATTCGTTTCCTGGGTTCGAAGCTGGGTAGCGCATCGCGCCATTTCCTGAAGCGTCGCGAATCCATTGCCCGTAAAAATCTTGAACTCTGCTTTCCGCATTACAACGCGCAGCAGCGTGAAAAGCTGATTGCTGAAAACTTTAAATCTATCGGTATGGCGCTGCTCGAAACCGGCATGGCCTGGTTCTGGTCAGACGAGCGCGTGCGTAAATGGTTTGACGTTGAAGGTCTGGATAACCTGAAGCGCGCCCAGCTGCAAAACCGCGGCGTGATGGTTGTCGGCGTGCATTTTATGTCCCTTGAGCTGGGTGGCCGCGTTATGGGCCTTTGCCAGCCGATGATGGCTACCTATCGTCCGCATAACAGCGCGCTAATGGAGTGGGTACAAACGCGCGGTCGCATGCGTTCGAATAAAGCCATGATCAGCCGAAACAACCTGCGCGGCATGGTCGGTGCCCTGAAGAAAGGCGAAGCCGTCTGGTTTGCACCGGACCAGGACTACGGTCCTAAAGGCAGCAGCTTTGCCCCCTTCTTTGCGGTGAAAAATGTCGCCACGACGAACGGCACCTTTGTGATTTCACGTCTTTCAGGCGCCGCGATGTTAACGGTGACCATGGTCAGGAAAGCGGATAAATCAGGCTACCGCCTGCACATCTCTCCTGAAATGGCCGACTATCCTGAAAACGAAGGCGAAGCTGCCTCCTTTATCAACAAGGTGATTGAGTTCGAGATTATGCGCGCGCCTGAGCAGTATCTGTGGATGCACCGCCGCTTTAAAACCCGCCCTCTGGGCGAAGCCTCCCTCTACGTCTAAGCCTTTCTGAAGGTTAGTTTCGCTAAGAAACTAACCTTTTCAATCACCTGTAATCACATTGCGTGACGGCTTATTCGAGCCGTCGCTCAATACACTTTTATTGCGTGATTAAATCAAACTGTCGCCGTTCCACGACACCTGTAAGTATAGGAAATTATTTAAAAAAATGACTCTTGTCACCCCTGAAATTTAGGCGTACATTAGCGCCGTCTGGCGACAGGAAAGCACAGAATTCTGAGCTGAAGTTAGCGGCGTAACGGGATAATTCTTATTTACCCCTGCGCGCGATTTCAACTCTCTATACTCAGTTGGACTCTGTTTTTTTAATGCGTACCGGTAGATACGCGGAGCGATGAAACGTGAAATATTTCTTTATGGGCATTTCGGTTATTGTTTTAGTTTGGGCCGGAACGTTTGCTCTGATGATCTAGTTAAGAAAATGCAGTCAAAAAAACAGGCGCCAGCGGCGCCTGTTTTTTTGTCGATTACGATTCGGGTTGTTCCGCCACGCTCTTCGTCGCAAGCAGGCCGTCGGCACGGAACATGCTTTTTATTCCCCGCACGGCCTGACGAATACGATCGCTGTTTTCAATAAGCGCAAACCGAACGTGCGTGTCACCGTAGTCACCAAAGCCGATGCCCGGCGAGACGCACACCTTTGCATCCTGAAGCAATTTTTTAGCAAATTCCAGCGAGCCCATCGCCGCATACGGCTCGGGAATTTTCGCCCAGACGTACATCGACGCTTTTGGCATTTCCACCATCCAGCCGGCCTCATGAAGCCCTTTGACCAGCACGTCACGGCGGCGCTTGTACTGGGCGGCGATATCGTGCACGCACTGCTGACCGCCCTCCAGCGCCGCGATGGCCGCGACCTGCAGCGGCGTAAAGGTGCCATAGTCGTGGTAACTTTTAATCCGCGCCAGGGCGCTCACCAGCGTCTTGTTCCCGACCATAAAGCCAATACGCCAGCCCGCCATGTTGTAACTTTTCGACAGCGTAAAGAACTCAACCGCCACGTCACGGGCGCCGGGCACCTGCATAATTGACGGGGCTTTCCAGCCGTCATAGACGATATCGGCGTAGGCCAGATCGTGTACTACCAGCACGTCATAACGCTTCGCCAGGGCCACCACTTTCTCAAAGAATTCCAGTTCGACACACTGCGCCGTTGGGTTTGACGGGAAGCCGAGGATCATCATCTTCGGCTTCGGGTAGCTTTCGCGAATGGCACGTTCCAGCTCGTTAAAGAAGTCGACGCCTTCCACCAGCGGTACCGAACGAACCTGCGCGCCGGCAATCACCGCACCGTAAATATGAATCGGGTAGCTCGGGTTTGGCACCAGTACGGTATCGCCATGATCGAGGGTCGCCAGCATCAGGTGCGCCAGCCCCTCTTTCGAGCCGATGGTCACGATCGCTTCACTTTCGGGATCGATATCGACCTGATAGCGATCCTGATACCAGCGTGAGATCGCCCGGCGCAACCGGGGAATACCCCGCGACGTCGAGTAGCCGTGCGTATCAGGCCGTTGGGCAACCGTGCAGAGTTTTTCCACAATGTGGGGAGGCGTAGGGCCGTCAGGATTACCCATGCTGAAATCAATAATGTCTTCGCCGCGCCGACGCGCAGCCATTTTCAGTTCAGCAGTGATGTTAAAAACATAAGGGGGGAGACGATCGATACGCGTAAAACTGCGTTCAGGACTGAATTCAGCCATAGGTTCCTCAGAGTCACGTTAGCGCCCGGACCGTCCGAGCGACGCTGCCACCAGCGTGGCATGCCTAGAAAATAACCTGAAGAAAAAGATGCTGTCGAGGGGCAATCGACAAAAAAACATTTTGCACTAAAACGGGAATCACATCGCAGTGAAAAGCGGAACCATTATCGCGAGCGGCCAGTTTTTACCGCTACGATTTAACAGGTTGTTATCAGGATCTTTACCTGGCATTTTCCGACAAACGGAAACGCAGCGTCTTTCAGTCAAAAGCGAACAATCCCCTTTGAGAATTATGGTTTTTCCCCATTTGATAAATCTGACGGATAACTGGCGATCGGACGCGAGGTTTTTTATCATAGCTTTTTCCCGTTTCCCCAGGCCTGACCGTGCACGAAATCTTCAATATGCTTCTGGCGGTGTTTGACCGCGCGGCGTTAATGCTGATCTGTCTGTTTTTTCTTATACGCATTCGCCTGTTCCGCGAGCTTTTGCATAAATCTGCCCACTCACCAAAAGAGCTCCTGGCCGTCACGTTCATCTTTTCGCTGCTTGCCCTGTTCAGTACCTGGTCCGGCGTGCCGGTAGAAGGCTCGCTGGTCAACGTGCGCATCATCGCCGTGATGTCAGGCGGGATCCTCTTTGGACCCTGGGTCGGGATTATTACGGGCATTATCGCCGGTACCCATCGTTACCTGATTGATATTGGCGGCGTAACGGCAATCCCCTGTTTTATCACCAGCATTATCGCCGGGGTGCTCTCCGGCTGGATTAACCGCAAATTCCCGAAAAAACAGCACTGGCGGGCGGGGATTATCGCCGGGATGATCTGCGAAACGCTGACCATGATTCTGGTTGTCGCCTGGGCACCAACCGTTGCGCTGGGGCTGGATATCGTCTCGAAGATCGGCATTCCGATGATCCTCGGCAGCGTCTGTATCGGTTTTATCGTGCTGCTGGTGCAGAGCGTGGAAGGGGAAAAGGAGGCCAGCGCCGCACGTCAGGCCAAGCTGGCGCTGGATATTGCCAACAAAACGCTGCCGCTTTTCCGTCACGTTAACGCCGAATCGTTGCGCCAGGTGTGCGAGATCATCCGTCGGGATATTCACGCCGATGCGGTTGCCATCACCAATATCAATCACGTGCTGGCTTACGTGGGCGTGGGTGAACATAACTATCGCGACAATGACGACACCATCAGCCCCACCACCAGACAGGCGATTAACTACGGTAAAATCATCATTAAAAACAATGATGAAGCCCACCGAACGCCAGAAATCCACTCGATGCTGGTGATCCCCCTGTGGGAAAAGGGCGTGGTGACGGGGACGCTGAAAATTTACTACTGCCATGCGCACCAAATTACCTCCTCGCTTCAGGAGATGGCGATTGGCCTGTCGCAGATCATCTCTACCCAGCTTGAGGTTTCCCGCGCCGAGCAGCTGCGCGAGATGGCAAATAAGGCAGAGCTGCGTGCGCTGCAAAGTAAAATCAATCCCCATTTCCTGTTTAACGCCCTGAATGCTATCTCCTCCTCCATCCGACTTAATCCGGACACCGCACGCCAGCTGATTTTCAATCTGTCACGCTATCTGCGCTACAACATTGAGCTGAAAGACGACGAGCAGATCGACATCAAAAAAGAGCTATACCAAATCAAGGATTACATCGCCATTGAGCAGGCGCGCTTTGGCGATAAGCTCACCGTCATTTACGATATTGATGAAGAGGTCAACTGCGTGATCCCAAGCCTGCTGATCCAGCCGCTGGTGGAAAACGCCATTGTTCACGGCATTCAGCCGTGTAAAGGCAAGGGCGTGGTAACGATTAGCGTGACGGAAAGCGGCAACCGCGTGCGTATTGCCGTTCGCGATACCGGACACGGCATTGATCCAAAAGTGATTGAGCGCGTTGAATCTAACGAAATGCCGGGCAATAAAATTGGGCTGCTGAACGTGCATCACCGTGTCAAGCTACTGTTCGGCGACGGGCTGCACATTCATCGCCTTGAACCGGGCACCGAAATCGCCTTTTATGTTCCAAATGAACGAACCCCCGTTCATGCCCCCATATCCTTGTTGCCGTAAGCCGGAGTAACGCATGAAAGTAATCATCGTAGAAGATGAATTTCTGGCTCAACAGGAGCTGAGCTGGCTGATTAAAACCCACAGCCAGATGGAGATTGTCGGCTGTTTTGACGACGGTCTGGACGTGCTGAAATTTCTGCAGCATAACCGGGTCGACGCCATTTTTCTCGATATCAATATTCCCTCGCTGGACGGCGTCCTGCTGGCGCAAAATATCAACCAGTTCGCCCACAAGCCGTTTATCGTGTTTGTCACTGCCTGGAAAGAGCATGCGGTGGAGGCCTTCGAGCTGGAGGCGTTTGACTACATTCTCAAGCCGTACCAGGAGTCGCGGATTATCAGCATGCTGCATAAGCTGGAGGCGGCATGGCAGCAGCAGGCGCAGCCCGCAGGCAACAGCCCGGCAGCGCGGGAAAACGACACCATTAATCTGGTGAAGGACGAGCGGATTATCGTCACGCCGATCGACGATATTTACTATGCCGAAGCGCATGAAAAAATGACGTTTGTTTATACGCGGCGTGAATCCTACGTGATGGCAATGAACATTACCGAATTCTGCAACAAACTGCCGGCCGCCCACTTCTTCCGCTGCCACCGTTCGTTCTGCGTGAACCTGAACAAGATCCGCGAAATCGAACCCTGGTTTAATAACACCTACATTTTGCGGCTTAAGGATCTGGATTTTCAGGTGCCGGTAAGCCGCAGCAGGGTAAAAGCGTTCCGCCAGCTCATGCACCTGTAGAATGTTCCCTCTCCCGCAGGAGAGGGAGACGGTTGTCAGAGGATCTGACCGAGCACCTGACGCAGATGCGCACCGGCGCCAAGCAGGCCAGGATTATCGTGGACAATCAGGTAAACGGGGATGTCCTGCACGTAGCTTTTAAAGCGTCCTTTGTCTTCGAAGCCGCCGCGGAAACCGGAGGCGGTAAAGAAGTCGAGGAAGCGCGGCACAATCCCGCCCGCAATATAGACGCCGCCAAAGGTGCCGAGATTCAGCGCCAGGTTGCCGCCGAAGCGTCCCATGATTACGCAGAACAGCGACAGCGCACGACGGCAGTCGATACAGCTGTCGGCCAGCGCGCGCTCGGTCACATCTTTCGGCCGCAGATTTTCCGGCAGACGGCCGTCTGATTTCACAATTGCGCGATACAGGTTCACCAGCCCCGGCCCGGACAGTACGCGCTCGGCCGACACGTGGCCAATCTCCGCGCGCAGCTCCTCAAGAATGATCCCCTCTTCTTCGCTGTTCGGCGCAAAATCCACGTGACCGCCCTCGCCCGGCAGGCTCACCCAGCGCTTGTCGACGTGGACCAGGTGCGCTACCCCGAGGCCCGTGCCAGCGCCATAAACGGCAATCGGCTTGCCTTCCACCGGTGTGGTGCCGCCGAACTGGATCAGATGCTCGGGCTTAAGCATCGGAATAGCCATGGAGACCGCGGTGAAGTCGTTAATAATTTCAAGGTGAGAGAAACCGAGGTTTTTCTGCATTTCGGCAATGGAGAATGCCCACGTGTGGTTGGTCATCGCCACCCAGTCGCCGGTGATCGGGCAGGCAATGGCGATACAGCCGTCTTCCACGTTAACGTGATGCTCTTCCAGATAGACGCGAACCACCGCTTCCAGGCTTGGGAAATCCAGCCCTGAATAGGTTTTCGCCTGGGAAATTTCACCGCTAGTCACATCACACAGGGCAAGGCGCGCGTTGGTGCCGCCCACATCACCTACCAAAGCATACTTTGTCATTCTTCTACTGCTCCGCTAAAGTCAGAATAAATCTTTGGGACACTGTAAATTCAAGGCGTGATAACAACAACGACCAGAAGGTGACTGCCCATGGATTATCGATCTTCGTCACATAATAACTTTACCGTTTCAGCACCTTTTGCACTATTGCCACAATGCTGATTGTGCAAAGTAACGTTAAGCCGTTTTGTACAAGGAAATCATCATGCTCCATCCGCGAGCCAGAACCATGCTGTTATTGGCTATCCCGGCGCTGATTATTGGCGTAGCGTCGAGCCTGGTGCTCATTGTCGTCATGAAAGTGGCGTCGGTGCTGCAAACGATATTATGGACAGCGCTTCCGGTAAAACTGGGCATCAGCATTGACTCGCCGGGATGGATCGTGATGATGCTAACCCTGACCGGGATAGCCGTGGGTCTGGTTATCCGCTACAGCCCGGGTCATGCTGGTCCCGATCCGGCACTGGAGCCGTTGATTGGCGAGCCGATTGCTCCCTCTGCGCTGCCGGGGCTCATTATCGCGCTGATTCTCGGCCTTGCGGGTGGCGTCAGCCTCGGCCCCGAACATCCCATTATGGCGGTTAACATCGCGCTGGCGGTTTTTCTGGGAGCGCGTCTCTTCCCGCGCGTCGGCGCGCTGGACTGGACGATCCTCGCCTCCGCCGGGACCATCGGAGCGCTGTTCGGCACCCCCGTCGCGGCTGCGCTCATCTTTTCTCAAACCCTCAGCAGTAACCAGGACGTGCCGCTGTGGGATAAACTTTTTGCGCCGCTGATGGCGGCGGCGGCGGGGGCACTTACCACCAGCCTGTTTTTCAATCCCCACTTTTCCCTCCCTATCCCCCACTACGGCCAGATGCAAATAGCCGATATTCTCAGCGGTGCCGTCGTCGTTGCGATAGCGATCGCGCTGGGAATGGTCGCGGTGTGGTGCCTTCCGCGCCTGCATCGGCTGATGCACAGGCTGAAGCATCCGGTGCTGATTCTGGGCACGGGTGGCTTTATTCTGGGCGCATTAGGCGCGATCGGCGGGCCGGTAACCCTGTTCAAGGGCCTGGACGAGATGCAGCAGCTGGCGTTCAGCCAGGTCTTCAGCGTTTCAGATTATCTGCTGTTTGTGCTGGTGAAGCTGGCGGCGCTGGTGGTGGCCGCGGCGTGCGGCTTCCGCGGGGGGCGTATCTTCCCGGCGGTATTTGTTGGCGTCGCGCTGGGGCTTATGCTGCATGAGCATGTTGACGCTGTTCCTGCGGCGATTACCGTCTCCTGCTCCATCCTGGGGCTGGTACTGGTGGTGACGCGCGATGCCTGGCTGAGCCTGTTTATGGCGGCCGTGGTCGTTCCGGATACCACGCTTCTGCCGCTACTCTGCATCGTGATGTTGCCCGCCTGGCTCCTGCTGGCGGGCAAACCGATAATGATGGGGTGGCGAAACGACGGGTAATCAGGCGTTATTACGCGCCTCCAGCGCTTTCGTAAGCGCGCTCAGCAGCGGTGGGATATCGGCTTTCGGCAGCATTACCTCTATCAGCGAAAGCCGCTCATGGTGCGCCACTTTATCCAGCACCTCCGCCAGCTCCTCCGCTTCGCTGACGCGCCAGCACTCGGCCTCGGGCGCCAGGCTCAGCGCCTGCGGGATCTGCGTCCAGTTCCAGAGGGCGATATCGTTATACCGCTGCTCTGGCCCGTGGATGGCCCTTTCAACCGTGTAGCCTTCGTTGTTCAGTACCAGAATAATCGGGCGCTGCTTGTCGCGTAACATGGACCCCAGCTCCTGAATGGTCAGCTGCGCGGCGCCGTCCCCCGTCAGGACGATTACGCGTCGGTCCGGGCACGCCGTTTGCGCGCCAAAGGCCGCTGCCAGCGTGTAGCCAATCGATCCCCAGAGCGGCTGGACGATAAAGTTTACGTCTGCCGGTAGCCGCAGATCGATAGCGCCAAAAGCGGACGTGCCCTGATCGGCCAGAATGATGTCGCCGGGGCGAATAAACGTCTGCAGCGTGCGCCAGAAGCTCTCCTGGGTGAGCGAACCTTCGACGGTCGGGAAGGAATAGCCGCTGGGATCCGATGGCGCTCGCATATCGCTAACGTGCGCTTTGCACAGCGCCGTGAGCGTTTCAATGGCCTGGCGCATCGGGATCCCCGTAAACCAGACGTCACCCACGCGAGCAGCATGGGGCTGAACCTCTATCGTCTGGGCGGAAGTCAGCTGGTGGGTAAACCCGGCAGTGAGCGTATCGGTAAAGCGCGTACCAATGCACAGCACCGTATCGGCCCCCTCAATCGCCATCTTGACCGAATCGGCACTGGCCGAGCCGCTATAGGTGCCGTAGAAACCGCTCTGTCGTTCGTCAAAGATCCCCTTGCCCATAAGCATGGTCGCGTGCGCCATCGGCACCTCGCTGACCCATTTCTGAAGGGCAGCCCGCAGCCCATGGCGGAGCACCAGGAAATCCGCCAGCAGCGCCGTGCGTTTACTCACGGACAGGCGTTTTTCGGCAGCTTCACGGAATGCCTGCAGGCAGGCAGCATCGGCCGGAGCGGGGTCCATCGTGAGAGCGCTTACAGGGGGCGTGGCGGCTTTTTTGGCAACATCGGCAGGCAGCATCAGGTAGCCCGGACGACGCTCCCTCAGCATGGTGGTGAGCACCCGGTCAATTTCATAGCAGGCGTTTTGTTCCGTCAGCACCGCCTGCGCAACCGTAATCGGCTCGCTCATGTGGTAGAAGTGGCGGAACTCACCATCGCCCAGCGTATGGTGGAGTAACTCACCGCGCTGCTGGGACGCCATGCCCGGTGCCCCCACAATATGGAGCACAGGAACGTGTTCAGCAAAACTGCCCGCCACCCCGTTCATGGCGCTTAATTCCCCTACGCCGAATGTCGTCAGGAGCGCGGCAAAGCCCTTGCAGCGGGCATAGCCGTCCGCGGCATAAGACGCGTTCAGCTCGTTGGCACAGCCCACCCAGCAGATGTCCGGGCTGTCTATCACATGGTCGAGAAACTGCAGGTTATAGTCGCCCGGCACGCCAAACAGATGATCGGCACCACAATCTGTAAGACGGTCCAGCAGGTAATCGGCGACGCAATATGGGGTACGCATATACAGGTGTCCTTCTGACGTTGACCTCCCTCTGAGTATTAAATAAGCGTGAAGCGTGTCCAGAATTGGCGACAAACAGGTTATGGAAAGAATGCTTTACGAAAAAAGCTCGGCTATTCTCATTTTCTTCAGGTTTGTGTAAACGCATACACTGACTTTTCTTATCTTCGCCAGAGGACATGACTATGGGCTATCAGCCTGACAAAAATCGTTACCAGACAATGCAGTACCGCCGCTGCGGGCAGAGCGGACTCAGGCTACCCGCCATCTCGCTGGGCCTCTGGCATAATTTTGGCGACGCGACGCTACTCGAAAACAGCCGTCAACTTTTACAGCGCGCCTTTGATTTGGGTATTACGCATTTTGACCTTGCCAATAACTACGGCCCGCCTCCCGGCTCAGCCGAACGTAACTTCGGGCGCATCCTGCAGGAGGATTTCCTGCCCTGGCGCGATGAGCTCATCATCTCCACCAAAGCGGGCTACACCATGTGGGATGGGCCCTACGGCGACTGGGGTTCGCGTAAATATCTGATCTCCAGCCTGGATCAGAGCCTCAAACGCATGGGACTCGAGTATGTGGATATTTTCTATCACCACCGTCCCGATCCGGAAACGCCGCTCGGTGAAACGATGAAAGCGCTTGACCATCTGGTGCGCCAGGGCAAAGCGCTGTACATCGGCCTGTCCAACTACCCGGCAGAGCTGGCGCGACAGGCAATTGAAATACTGGAGGATCTGGGCACGCCCTGTCTTATCCACCAGCCGAAGTACTCCATGTTCGAACGCGCTCCGGAAGCGGGTTTGCTCCAGGTGTTGCAGCAGAAAGGGGTGGGGTGTATTCCCTTCTCTCCCCTGGCGGGCGGACAGCTGACCGATCGCTATCTCCACGGCATACCCGCAGATTCCCGCGCAGCCAGCGGCAGTAAGTTTCTTAACCCAGAGCAGATCACCGAAGAGAAACGGGAAAAGGTTCAACAGCTTAACGCTCTGGCCGAAAGCCGCGGGCAGAAGCTGTCGCAGATGGCCCTGGCATGGATCCTGCGCCATGAAGCCGTTACCTCAGTGCTGATTGGTGCAAGTAAGACCGCACAAATCGATGATGCGGTCGGCATGCTGGAGAATTTGCATTTCTCTGCGGACGAGTTAATTGCGATCGACAACATACTCAGTAGCACAACATAAAATCATCTTTAGCAAAAAGTGCTCTCACCTGTGATTTCGGAGTTGAGGCGATGATAAGGGACTTTACCACCCCTTAATATTGCGTTAACAGGCCGGACAACGGCCCCGATCGTGAAGGAGAAAAGTATGTTCAGGTCACTGATTCTTGCAGCGGTATTACTGGCTTCAGCCCCGCTGGTCGCCACTGCGGGCGAAATCACCCTGTTGCCATCCGTAAAATTACAAATTGGCGATCGTGATGACTACGGCAGATACTGGGACGGTGGCTACTGGCGCGACCGTGACTACTGGCATCGTCATTATGAATGGCGTAAAAACCGCTGGTGGAAACACGACAACGGCTATCACCGCGGCTGGGATAAACGCAAAGCCTATGAACGCGGCTACCGTGAAGGCTGGCGCGACCGCGATGACCGCCACGGCGGCAGGGGTCACGGGAGAGGTCGCGGACACGGCCATCACCATTAATTCTGAAAGGAGCCTTGCGGCTCCTTTTTTTATAGCCCTGCGATTGTGCCGACCAGCAGCCACAGGTTTAGCGCCACGACCACCAGCACGATGGCCCATCCGGTGCGTTTCACCAGCGCCGTATTGACCAGCTCGCCCATCAGCGTTTTGTCACTGGTAAAGATCAGCAGCGGCACCAGCGCAAGCGCAATTCCGAAACTCAGCAATACCTGGCTCATCACCAGAATGCGGGTTGGATCCAGCCCCATCAGAATGACAATAAAAGAAGGCAGCATGGTTACCGAGCGACGCACCCACAGCGGAATATGGAAACGGACAAAACCCTGCATAACCACCTGGCCTGCCAGCGTGCCTACAACCGTTGAAGAGAGACCGGCGGCAACGAGGCTCAAGCCAAAAATTGTGGCAGCGGCATGGCTCAGCAACGGCTCCAGCGTCAGATAGGCCTGATCGAGATCGGCGACACCGGTATGTCCGTTAAAGTGGAAGGCGGCAGCGGCGGTCGCCATCATTGCCAGATTCACAAATCCGGCGATGGTCATCGCGATAGCCACGTCCCATTTCGACGCGGAGTAACGCTCCTTACTCGTCCCCCCATGCAGGTTCTGGGTCAGGGAAGAGTGGAGATAAATAACGTGGGGCATGATGGTTGCCCCCAGCACCCCGGCTGCCAGAAATACGGCTTCGGACGTAGGTAGCGAAGGGATTACCATTCCCTTCGTCAGCTGCGCCAGGTTCGGCTGAGAGAATACCAGCTCAACGATATAGGCGGCAGCGACAAACAGCAGCAGGCCGCCGATGACTTTCTCCAGAGGCTTCTGTCCCCGCCGCTGAAGCATCAGTATAAGGAACGTGGCGATACCCGTCAGCACAGCCCCCTGCAGCAGGGAGACGCCGAGGATGAGCTTGAACCCGATCGCCGCCCCGATAAACTCGGCGAGATCGGTGGCCATGGCGATAATTTCCGCCTGAACCCAGTAAAACCATACCGCCGGTCGCGGATAGTGGTCGCGGATTTGCTCCGCCAGGTTTTTTCCGGTGGCAATGCCGAGTTTGGCCGAGAGCATCTGAATCAGCATTGCCATCAGATTAGCCCACACCACCACCCACAGCAGCTTATAGCCGAAACTGGCTCCGGCCTGATATTGGTCGCAAAATTACCCGGATCGATGTAGCCAATAGCGGCAATGAATGCAGGTCCCATTAATGCGAACCGCAACTTGCGTGCCGCCCTGCCGCTGCTACGCTCTACGCGACTGTTAGTCATTTCTGCCTCTGGAAATATAGCCTTTGCTATGTTTTATGCTATCAAAATGAGAATGATTATCAAGATCATTTAAAGTGGTTAACATGATTTCTCTGATAGCCGGGAACGACGATAGACAGGCAGGTGGAGCGATATCACAGAATGTGAAAATGCACGAACATTTGTGAAGCGTAGCACACAAACTTAACTTTTCACTCATTTACCTAACATAACAAAAATGTATTGTTGATCACTATTTTTGAGACTCGTCACAGGATGTAACTATAGTGTGGCCTTGATCTCGTTTTCTTTGTGCTTGTTACATAGAATGTGCACGGAAATTAAACCTGCCTCATATTTGGAGCAAATATGGACCGCGTCCTTCATTTTGTCCTGGCACTCGTTGTCGTTACTGCACTTGCATTGCTGGTCAGCACAGACCGCAAAAAAATTCGTATTCGCTATGTTGTCCAGCTGCTGGTCATTGAAGTTTTACTTGCGTGGTTCTTCCTGAACTCCACGTAGGCCTCGGCTTCGTGAAAGGCTTCTCCGAAATGTTCGAAAAACTGCTCGGATTTGCCAACGAAGGGACAAACTTCGTCTTTGGCAGCATGAACGATCAGGGTCTGGCCTTCTTCTTCCTGAAGGTTCTCTGCCCTATCGTCTTCATCTCCGCCCTGATCGGGATCCTGCAGCACATCCGCGTTCTGCCCGTGGTTATCCGTGCGATTGGTTTCCTGTTGTCCAAAGTCAACGGCATGGGCAAGCTGGAATCGTTCAACGCCGTCAGCTCGCTGATCCTGGGCCAGTCTGAAAACTTTATCGCGTATAAAGATATCCTCGGCAAGATGTCCCGCAACCGCATGTACACCATGGCGGCGACCGCAATGTCTACCGTTTCCATGTCTATCGTGGGCGCGTATATGACCATGCTGGAGCCAAAATACGTGGTTGCGGCGCTGGTTCTGAACATGTTCAGCACCTTTATCGTTCTGTCGATCATCAACCCATACCGCGTGGACGCCAGCGAAGAGAACATCCAGATGTCCAACTGCATGAAGGACAGAGCTTCTTCGAAATGCTGGGTGAATACATTCTGGCTGGTTTCAAGGTCGCGATTATCGTTGCCGCGATGCTGATTGGTTTCATCGCGCTGATTGCAGCGCTGAACGCCCTGTTTGCGGCCGTTCTGGGGATCTCCTTCCAGGGTATCCTGGGCTACATCTTCTATCCGGTCGCCTGGGTAATGGGTGTGCCGGCGCACGAGGCGCTGCAGGTGGGAAGTATCATGGCAACCAAGCTGGTTTCCAATGAATTCGTGGCGATGATGGATCTCCAGAAGATTGCCAGCACGCTGTCTCCACGTGCGGAAGGCATTCTGTCCGTGTTCCTGGTCTCCTTCGCGAACTTCTCTTCTATCGGTATCATCGCTGGCGCGATTAAAGGCCTGAACGAAGAGCAAGGTAACGTGGTTTCTCGCTTCGGCCTGAAGCTGGTTTACGGTTCAACGCTGGTGAGCGTACTGTCTGCCTCTATTGCAGCTCTGGTTCTGTAATACTGACCGCTTAACGAAAACCGGGAGCTTTCGCTCCCGGTTTTTTTATGTCTCCAGCGCCGTGAGCGGCACAGGCTTGCCGATTAAGTACCCCTGCATGTAATCCACGCCAAGGCCCAGCAGCGCCTCACGCTGTTCGGGCGACTCTACATATTCAGCCACCACGCAAAGGGATTTTGTTTTTGCCAGATTGCAAATGGACTGCACGATCATCGCATCCATGCTGTCGGTACAGATATCTTTCACAAAGCAGCCATCAATCTTGATGATATCGGCCTCCAGCCGCTTCAGGCGCTCAAAATTGGCATATCCGGTACCGAAGTCATCAATGGCGATACGAAAGCCGTAATCCCGCAGCAGCTGGATATTCTTCATGCTGCTGCCCGAGTCGGAAAACGCCTGCTCCTCGGTAATCTCGATAACGATATCCTGCGGCGCGACGGCATAGCGTTCAAAAAGCGCGATAATCTCTGCTGCACTCTCATTTTGCATTAACGTCAGCGGCATCAGATTAACGGAAAAACGCGTTCCC
>CATOUR010000686.1:0-22971 GCA_951848785.1 Callosobruchus maculatus | reverse complement strand
TACAACAGAAAAGGGCAGAAAACAGCTAAAAGCAAGAGAAAGCAAGCAGATAACGACTGTAAACAGTAGAAAACGACCGAATACAACCAAATAGAACAGGAAACAGCGCATAACAACAGGAAGCAAGCAGATAACAGCGCTAAACAATTGACAAGAAAAGGACAGAAAACAGCTAAAAAACAACAGAAAGCAGGCAGATAACTATAAACGGTAGAAAACGACCAAATACAACCGAATAGAGTCAAAACCAGCTAAAAACGACAGAAAGCAAGCAGATAACAGCGGGAAACAATAGAAAACGACTAAACACAGCCGAATACAACAGAAAAGAGTAGAAAACGGCTAGAAACAACAGAAGGCAGGCAGATAACAACTGTAAACGGTAGAAAACGACCAAATACAGCCGAATACAACAAGAAAAGAACAGAAAACAGCTAAAAACAACAGAAAGCAGGCAGATAACAACTGTAAACGGTAGAAAACGACCAAATACAACCGAATAGGGTCAAAACTAACTCAAAACGACAGAAAGCAAGCAGATAACAGCACTAAACAATAGAAAACGACTAAATTCAGCCGAATACAACAAGAAAAGAACAGAAAACAGCTAGAAACAACAGAAAGCAGGCAGATAACAACTGTAAACGGTAGAAAATGACCAAATACAACCGAATGGAGTCAAAACCAGCTAAAAACGACAGACAGTAAGCAGATAACAGCACTAAACAATAGAAAACGACTAAATTCAGCCGAATACAACAAAAAAAGAACAGAAAACAGCTAGAAACAACAGAAAGCAGGCAGATAACAACTGTAAACGGTAGAAAATGACCAAATACAACCGAATGGAGTCAAAACCAGCTAAAAACGACAGACAGTAAGCAGATAACAGCGCTAAACAACAGAAAACGACTAAACACAGCGGAATACAACCGAAAATAACAGAAAACAGCTCTTAAAACAACAGAAAGCAAGCAGATTACGGCTGTAAACGGTAGAAAACGACCAAATATAACCAAATAAAACTGAAAACAGAGCATAACGACAGAAAGCAGGCAGATAACAACAGCTAAAAACAACAGAAATCAAGCAGATAACAACTGTAAACGGTACAAAACGACTAAATACAACCGAATAGGGTCAAAACTAACTCAAAACGACAGAAAGCAAGCAGATAACAGCACTAAACAATAGAAAACGACTAAATTCAGCCGAATACAACAAGAAAAGAACAGAAAACATCTAAAAACAACAGAAATCAAGCAGATAACAACTGTAAACGGTAGAAAATGACCAAATACAACCGAATAGTGTCAAAACTGGCTAGAAACGACATAAAGTAAGCAGATAACAGCTCTAAACAACAGAAAACGACTAAAGACAGCGGAATATAACCGAAAATAACAGAAAACAGCTCTCAAAACAACAGAAAGCAAGCAGATAACGGCTGTAAACGGTAGAAAACGACCGAATACAACCAAATAGAACAGAAAACAGAGCATAACAACAGAAAGCAGGCAGATAACAGCGCTAAACTACAGGAAACTGCTAAACACAGCGGAATACAACCAAAAATAACAGAAAACAGCTCTTAAAACAACAGAAATCAAGCAGATAACGGCTGTAAACGATAGAAAACGACCGAATACAACCAAATAGAACAGAAAACAGAGCATAACAACAGAAAGCAGGCAGATAACAGCGCTAAACAATATAAAACGACTAAATTCAGCCGAATACAACAAGAAAGGAACAGAAAACAGCTAAAAAACAACAGAAATCGAGCAGATAACAACTGCAAACGGTAGAAAACGACCAAATACAACCGAATAGAGTCAAAACTAACTCAAAACGACAGAAAGCAAGCAGATAACAGCGGGAAACAGCAGAAGACGACTAAACACAGCCGAATACAACAGAAAAGAGCAGAAAACAGCTATGAACAAGATAAAGCGAGCAGATAACAACTGCAAAAGATAGGAAACGTCAAAATACAACCGAATAGAACAAAAAAACAGCGCATAACAGCAGAAAGCAAGCAGATAACAGCGGGAAACAATAGAAAACGGCTAGAGTTAGCCGAATGCAACAAGAAAAAAACAGAAAACAGCTAAAAACAACAGAAATCAAGATGATAACATCTGCGCACGGTAGAAAACGACCAAATACAACCGAATAGAGTCAAAACTAACTCAAAACGACAGAAAGCAAGCAGATAACAGCGGAAAACAATAGAAAACGACTAAACACAGCCGAATACAACAGAAATGAGCAGAAAACAGCTAAAAACATTAGAAATTAGGCAGATAACAGTAAACGGTAGAAAACGACCAAATACAATCGAATAGAGCCAAAACCAGCTAAAAACGAGATAAAACAAGCAGATAACAGCGGGAAACAATATAAAACGAATAAACACAGCCGAATACCACAGCTAAAAACAAGAGAAAGCGAGCAGATAACAACTGCTAAAGATAGGAAACGTCAAGATACAACCGAATAGAACAAGAAACAGCGCATAACAGCAGAAAGCAAGCAGATAACAGCGCTAAACAGAAGAAAACGACTAAACACAGCGGAACACAACCGAAAATAACAAAAAAACAGCTCTCATGACAACAGAAAGCAAGCAGATAACGGCTGTAAATGGTAGAAAACGACCGTATATAACCAAATAGAACAGAAAACAGAGCGTAACAACAGAAAGTAGGCAGATAACAGCGCTAAACAATAGAAAACGACTAAATTCAGCCGAATACAACAACAAAAGAACAGAAAACAGCTAAAAACAACAGAAATCAAGCAGATAACAACTGTAAAGTGTACAAAACTACCAAATACAACCGAATAGAGTCAAAACTAACCCAAAACGACACAAAGCAAGCAGATAACAGCGGGAAACAATAGAAAACGACTAAACACAGCCGAATACAACCGAATTGAGCAAAAAACAGCTAAAAACAACAGAGAGCAGGCAGATAACAACTGTAAACGGTAGAAAACGTCCAAATACAACCGACTAGAGTCAAAACCAGCTGAAAACGACAGAAAGTGGGCAGATAACAGCGGGAAACAATAGAAAACGAATAAACACAGCCGAATACAACAGCTAAAAATAAGAGAAAGCGAGCAGATAACAACTGCAAAGATAGGAAACGTCAAAATACAACCGAATAGAACAAAAAACAGCGCACAAACAGCAGAAAGCAAGCAGATAACAGCGCTAAACAACAGAAAACGACTAAATTCAGCCCGAATACAACAAGAAAAGAACAGAAAACAGCTAGAAACAACAGAAAGCAGGCAGATAACAACTGTAAACGGTACAAAACGACCAAATACAACCGAATAGGGTCAAAACTAACTCAAAACGACAGAAAGCAAGCAGATAACAGCACTAAACAATAGAAAACGACTAAATTCAGCCGAATACAACAAGAAAAGAACAGAAAACAGCTAAAAATAACAGAAATCAAGCAGATAACAACTGTAAACGGTACAAAACGACCAAATACAACCGAATAGGGTCAAAACTAACTCAAAACGACAGAAAGCAAGCAGATAACAGCACTAAAAAATAGAAAACGACTAAATTCAGCCGAATACAACAAGAAAAGAACAGAAAACAGCTAAAAACAACAGAAATCAAGCAGATAACAACTGTAAACGGTACAAAACGACCAAATACAACCGAATAGGGTCAAAACTAACTCAAAACGACAGAAAGCAAGCAGATAACAGCACTAAACAATAGAAAACGACTAAGTTCAGCCGAATACAACAAGAAAAGAACAGAAAACAGCTAGAGACAACAGAGAGCAGGCAGATAACAACTGTAAACGGTAGAAAATGACCAAATACAACCGAATGGAGTCAAAACCAGCTAAAAACGACAGACAGTAAACAGATAACAGCGCTAAACAACAGAAAACGACTAAACACAGCGGAATACAACCGAAAATAACAGAAAACAGCTCTTAAAACAACAGAAAGCAAGCAGATAACGGCTGTAAACGGTAGAAAACGACCAAATATAACCAAATAAAACTGAAAACAGAGCATAACGACAGAAAGCAGGCAGATAACAACAGCTAAAAACAACAGAAATCAAGCAGATAACAACTGGTAAACGGTACAAAACGACCAAATACAACCGAATAGGGTCAAAACTAACTCAAAACCGACAGAAAGTAAGCAGATAACAGCACTAAACAATAGAAAACGACTAAACACAGCCGAATACAACAAGAAAAGAACAGTAAACAGCTAAAAACAACAGAGAGCAGGCAGATAACAACTGTAAACGGTACAAAACGACCAAATACAACCGAATAGGGTCAAAACTAACTCAAAACGACAGAAAGCAAGCAGATAACAGCACTAAACAATAGAAAACGACTAAATTCAGCCGAATACAACAAGAAAAGAACAGAAAACAGCTAGAAACAACAGAAAGCAGGCAGATAACAACTGTAAACGGTAGAAAATGACCAAATACAACCGAATGGAGTCAAAACCAGCTAAAAACGACAGACAGTAAGCAGATAACAGCGCTAAACAACAGAAAACGACTAAATTCAGCCGAATACAACAATAAAAGAACAGAAAACAGCTAAAAACAACAGAAATCAAGCAGATAACAACTGTAAACGGTACAAAACGACCAAATACAACCGAATAGGGTCAAAACTAACTCAAAACGACAGAAAGCAAGCAGATAACAGCACTAAACAATAGAAAACGACTAAATTCAGCCGAATACAACAAGAAAAGAACAGAAAACATCTAAAAACAACAGAAATCAAGCAGATAACAACTGTAAACGGTAGAAAATGACCAAATACAACCGAATAGAGTCAAAACCGGCTAGAAACGACATAAAGTAAGCAGATAACAGCTCTAAACAACAGAAAACGACTAAAGACAGCGGAATATAACCGAAAATAACAGAAAACAGCTCTCAAAACAACAGAAAGCAAGCAGATAACGGCTGTAAACGGTAGAAAACGACCGAATACAACCAAATAGAACAGAAAACAGAGCATAACAACAGAAAGCAGGCAGATAACAGCGCTAAACTACAGGAAACGGCTAAACACAGCGGAATACAACCAAAAATAACAGAAAACAGCTCTTAAAACAACAGAAATCAAGCAGATAACGGCTGTAAACGATAGAAAACGACCGAATACAACCAAATAGAACAGAAAACAGAGCATAACAACAGAAAGCAGGCAGATAACAGCGCTAAACAACAGAAAACGACTAAACACAGCGGAATACAACCGAAAATAACAAAAAGCAGCTCTTATGACAACAGAACGCAAGCAGATAACGGCTCTAGACGGTAGAAAACGACCGTATATAACCAAATAGAACAGAAAACAGAGCATAACAACAGAAAGCAGGCAGATAACAGCGGGAAACAGCAGAAAACGACTAAACACAGCCGAATACAACCGAATTGAGCAAAAAACAGCTAAAAACAACAGAGAGCAGGCAGATAACAACTGTAAACGGTAGAAAACGTCCAAATACAACCGACTAGAGTCAAAACCAGCTGAAAACGACAGAAAGTGGGCAGATAACAGCGGGAAACAATAGAAAACGAATAAACACAGCCGAATACAACAGCTAAAAATAAGAGAAAGCGAGCAGATAACAACTGCAAAGATAGGAAACGTCAAAATACAACCGAATAGAACAAAAAACAGCGCACAACAGCAGAAAGCAAGCAGATAACAGCGCTAAACAACAGAAAACGACTAAACACAGCGGAATACAACCGAAAATAACAAAAAGCAGCTCTTATGACAACAGAACGCAAGCAGATAACGGCTGTAGACGGTAGAAAACGACCGTATATAACCAAATAGAACAGAAAACAGAGCATAACAACAGAAAGCAGGCAGATAACAGCGGGAAACAGCAGAAAACGACTAAACACAGCCGAATACAACCAAAATGAGCAGAAAACAGCTAAAAACAACAGAAAGCAGGCAGATAACAACAGTAAACGGTAGAAAATGACCAAATACAACCGAATAGAGTCAAAAGCAGCTAAGAACGACAGAAAGTAAGCAGATAACAGCGCTAAACAACAGAAAACGACTAAATTCAGCCGAATACAACAAGAAAAGAACAGAAAACAGCTAGAAACAACAGAAAGCAGGCAGATAACAACTGTAAACGGTACAAAACGACCAAATACAACCGAATAGGGTCAAAACTAACTCAAAACGACAGAAAGCAAGCAGAGAACAGCACTAAACAATAGAAAACGACTAAATTCAGCCGAATACAACAAGAAAAGAACAGAAAACAGCTAAAAACAACAGAAATCAAGCAGATAACAACTGTAAACGGTACAAAACGACCAAATACAACCGAATAGGGTCAAAACTAACTCAAAACGACAGAAAGCAAGCAGATAACAGCACTAAACAATAGAAAACGACTAAATTCAGCCGAATACAACAAGAAAAGAACAGAAAACAGCTAAAAACAACAGAAATCAAGCAGATAACAACTGTAAACGGTACAAAACGACCAAATACAACCGAATAGGGTCAAAACTAACTCAAAACGACAGAAAGCAAGCAGATAACAGCACTAAACAATAGAAAACGACTAAATTCAGCCGAATACAACAAGAAAAGAACAGAAAACAGCTAAAAACAACAGAAATCAAGCAGATAACAACTGTAAACGGTACAAAACGACCAAATACAACCGAATAGGGTCAAAACTAACTCAAAACGACAGAAAGCAAGCAGATAACAGCACTAAACAATAGAAAACGACTAAATTCAGCCGAATACAACAAGAAAAGAACAGAAAACAGCTAAAAACAACAGAAATCAAGCAGATAACAACTGTAAACGGTACAAAACGACCAAATACAACCGAATAGGGTCAAAACTAACTCAAAACGACAGAAAGCAAGCAGATAACAGCACTAAACAATAGAAAACGACTAAATACAGCCGAATGCAACAAGAAAAGAACAGAAAACAGCTAAAACAACAGAAAGCCCCGTGGCAAGGCGTCCTCTTCTGTCTTTTTACACAACTTTTTTCAGAAGTTGTGTCAAAATCGAAAATTACTATTAATAGTTTTTTGGCCTATCCGTCCGTCCGATGCTTCCTAAATATCCCACTACACACGTCCGAATTGTATGTACACAATTTCGGACGAATCGAAATTGTGTCAAAATGTCCAAAAGGGCCTCAGACGTATCTGCCCCTTTTTTTCCACTCCGACGCCCCGCGTCGCGACGCTACCACAAACCGCCGTTTCTCAGGCTCCCTCTCCGGAATCGAACCCTGATTCCCCGTTACAACCATGGTGCCGGTGCGAGACCATGCGATCAGCTTAAAGTTATTCAGAGTTATTTTATATTATATTTTATTTTATTTTAGTATAGGTTATAATAGTTTCTCTTTTAATCTATATTTACTTTTGTCATGTTTTTGAGCCATATGATAAAATAAAAATACCAAGTTGTACGATGACGGGCGTGAACCCGCCACCGATTGATTTTCATCTAATAAAAGCGCTCCTTCCGTCTCCGGTCGGAGCTCTGTTTGCACGTATTAGCTCTAGAATTACCACAGTTATCCAAGTAAATGTGGGTACGATGATCTAAGGAACCATAACTGATTTAATGAGCCTTTCGCGGTTTCACCTTAATATGGCTTGTACTGAGACATGCATGGCTTATTCTTTGAGACAAGCATATGGCTACTGGCAGGATCAACCAGGAGCTGTTGCGCGTCGCAAAAAACGTCGTGTGTACAAACATAACACGCGATTTTTTTCGGTATATATTCGCGTGTGTGATTGCGCCCTGAATATAAATTTCAGAACGCCACGCGCTTTTCGTACATTATACACATTTAAAATCTGCGTACGTATGAATTGACAACACACAGCCTACACACGTTGCTGAATGCTGCGCGAACAGCACACGACAAACGATTTTATCGTGTTTCTAAATAATGTGGTATTGGTGTTATACCGGGCGTACCAAGCGCGCGCATATAAGTACACACTCATCGATGGCAGCTTTATAATCGGCTATCGAGAGTGAGGGAGCACCCGCATGCGCGCGTCTACGGTAACCGGAATAAAACTTCGAACATTCTCTCGACCCTTCGCTAGATTTATAGCGACACGGTGTAATCGAAAAGATTAGTTCTCGTTTCAGTTTTAAAGCGTATTTATACGTTTACACCGCCGGTGTACGACGTATAATAAATACAACCTTTTTCTCGCCCGGACTTAGGAGAGCCGTCGCATGAGTGGAGGATCGCGGAGAGGATCGAACGAGATCCAGAGAATAATATTCTCTTTATCTTCGTTCTCTCGTCTCCTACGGACCGTTCGATCGCATTTGGACCGCTTACGACTGAGCGCTTGCTAAATCCACGATCTCGCTGTGAGATGACGAGGTGTACACTAGGAGGACACACTCAACCGCCGGACGGTCATACGTGTATAATATGTACGGATTGCGTACACACAACACGCACGCACATACGGTTTATAACCCCAGACGGTTACGAAGCGGGAGGACGACACACGTCTCGATCATTTAACGAACTAATTCGTTCGTAAGCGTCCGAACGTGACGTCGTCACTTCATATACAATCGCTCGTTAACACTGCTTCTGCCTCAAACGCTGTTCAGCACCCATTTCTGATTGGTTATTACATATCCATATAACGCTTTAACAATGTCCTCAGTAATACCACTTATAATAAATCTGACAACATTGCCGGAATCAAAATAACTGATATATGCCAGCGAGCGTCCAGCCGATTTTAACGGTTTTGGAATCTACACATGTTATAAGTATCGAAAACAAGGTTATAAACGGGTGGTCACTGTGCGTCCGTATATCCGGACGCCCAGTGACTTCGGACGCCGACTAAACCTAAGATTTTACATTGGAGACGCACAGTTGTACCGTGTATGTGTATATATATATATATATATATATATATATATATATATACACATCATTATAACAAACCTGAGTCAATTGGAAATTGACCATATACTGAGCCACCTACTTTTTTTTTTTTTTTTTTTATTTTTTTTTTTTTTTTTTATCACAACTTTATCAGCAATCAGAATGTCAACACTCTATAAGCTAATGTGATGACTAGTACAATACTAAACATATTTGTACACGTATGACGTTGAGAGAAGTAAACATCCAATGATGTTTCTTCAAAACTGCAAATCGAGTGGCCATTTTCTTCTCAGTCTTCTGGTATCATTATGTAGTAAAAGTGGCAATAGAAGAGGATTGGGATGAATGCTCAGTCTGGCATGGTATCTAGCGCTTTTTTCTTGGATGACGTCCTTTACGTATGGGATCTTAAGGTCTCTATGGAGGGTATGATTAGAGACATACCAGGGTGCATCTACAATACATCTGAGGGTTTTTGATTGAGCTCTCTGAATGACTGCTGTATTTGATTTGCTAGCGCAACCCCAAAGTTCAATACCGTATGTCCAAATCGGTTTAATGATGGCTTTATAGATGAGGAGTTTATTTTCAGTCGATAGTTTGGATCTACGCCCTATAAGCCAGTTCAGTTCTTTCACTTGTATATCCATTTGTTTCCTTTTCTTTGTTATATGTGATTTCCAGTTGAGTTTACTATCCATATGTAATCCGAGGTATTTGACGCTTTCTCGCTGAGGTAAAGGTATTTGGTTTAGAGCAACTGGAGGGCATTGTCCTTTGCGGAGAGTAAAAGTTATTTGTGTTGATTTAGTCTCGTTTACCTTGACTTTCCATTTGTTTAGCCACCTTTCAATGACCTTTAGATGATCTTGTAACTTCTTTGCAGCTATTGTTGGATTATCGTCTGTCGCAAAAATTGCCGTATCGTCTGCAAATGTACCCAGTGCTGTTATGTTGGTTGTTGGTAAGTCGCTTGTATACAAGATGTATAAAAAAGGACCCAGTATGCTTCCTTGCGGGACACCTGACTTTATTGGGAAGCGGCTTGAAATTTCAGAATTCACTCTGACTTCAAAAGTGCGATCCATGAGGTACGAATGTAGAAGGTTGAAGTACCTTAGGGGTAGCACTTGTTTGATTTTGTATAATAATCCCAAGTGCCAGACTTTATCGAAGGCTTGCTTTACGTCCAAAAAGGCTGCTGTACAGTACTCGCGTCTTTCTAGGGCTGTATTGATGATGTCTGATAAGCGATGACACTGCTGTATGGTAGAGTGACACTGTCTAAACCCGAATTGATGATCCGGAATCCAAGCCTGCTGATCCAGCTCGCTGTTTATTCTGTTGAGAACAAGTCTTTCCAGAAGCTTGGACATTATTGGCAGCAAGCTAATTGGACGATATGATGTCACTTCCATCAGGTTTTTCCCAGGCTTGGGAACCATGATTATTTGAGCTGTTTTGAAGCACTTAGGCCAGTAGTCAAGTCTTAAAATTGCATTGAAGATATACAGGATTTTCATAAGTCCTTTCTTGGGCAGTTCCTGTATCATTTTGCCGGTGATCTTGTCCACTCCTGGGGCTTTCTTTGGATTAAGGTTTTTAACTGCTTGTTGTATTTCTCCAGGAGTAAATAGTTTGACTTGTTGCTGCGTTCGGTATGGGGTAGATAGCGCTTCATCTACTTCTTGTACTGGATCGTTGTTGTTAGGTGTGAAAACTCCTGAGAGATGTTGTGCAAAATTATCAGCCTTCTCTTTATCACTTTTTGCCCATCGTTCGTCGGATACTGTGCATCTGCGGATCGGAGGTGAAGTATTCTTGGGTTTTCTCCTAGCCCTGATAGGTTTCCAGATAGAATTGTCTTGTCTCGAAAGATTTGATACATAGTTTTCTATTGAGGCGTTTCTAACTTCTTGAAGTTTAGATTTCAGCTTGTTGCAACTCCTGTTATAGTTTCTTCTATTGTCTGGCGTTCGATTGCGTTGCCATGTTGACCTGGCTTTTCTCTTCTCAGCAATTAGCTTTTTTATCTCAAGAGGGATGTTTTTTGTTTTGTAACTAGTATCAGCGGGTGGTGTAGCTTCTCTTGCAGCTAGCTCGAGAATACTTAATAAGTCATTGCATTCCTTTTCAATGTCGCTTGGCACCTTAAGTCTGGTGGCCAGGTTAATTTTATCATCAATTATCTGTTTGTAGATGTCCCATTTGGTTCTGGTATTGTGCAAACGACTAATGAATTTCTTGCATATCACTGTTGTGCTTACGGTCAAGATAATTGCGCTGTGGTCTGATGTAAGGTCATAGCTTGAGGTGGTTTCTATGTAATTGGAAGATATGCCATTTATCACAAAAAAATCTAAAAGATCAGGTAGCCTATTTGAATCTGTGGGCCAATATGTAGGCGCTTCGGTTGAACTGTAGGAGTAGTTGCTCTCTAGGATCGCTTGTAGCAGCTCCCTACCTTTTGTTGTTGTTACGCGAGAACCCCATAGTGTATTTTTGCTGTTGTAATCGCCTCCAGCAATGAACTTTGGTCCTAGTGTTTTGAAAAAATCATTGAAGTGCTCTTTTTTAAGGTTGTGTCGTGGTGGGCAATAGACAGCAGACAGAGTAACATCGTATGGGAGACTGACAACTTTCACTGAAGTAGCCTGGATATGGCTTTCCTCGTATTTAGGCAGTTCATAGTGCTGGATTGTGTTTTTAATTAGTATCGCAGTTCCGCCATGTGCTGTACCATCTGGATGATTTGTGTAATAAAGCCTGTAGTTAGGTATACAAAAGTAGCTCCGGTTGGTAAAATGAGTTTCACTGACTAGTAGAATATCTATAAAGTTTTGCTGCAAAAATATTTTTATTTCTTCTTTATGACTTGGAAGACCATTAGCGTTCCATTGGGCTATTCTAAGGAAAGATGCCATTTTATTTAATTTTATTAATCAACGTAGTTATCATATTGATCACCATGCTGTTCTGCTGTATAAGCTGGTTGAATAAATTTCTAAACTCGTCTAGAAATTTGGTCAGGGTGGATGTTAGACTTACCGAATCATCTGCATTACTTACGGTTGCTTCTGCATATGTTCGTGATTGCTGGCTGGTTTTAGGCTGGATATTGTTCACGTATGCTGGTGTGCTAGTTATTGGTGGTAGTGATGAGCGAAGAGTAGGGTTTTTTGTTTTTATCAATTGATGGTAGTGTTCACAACCCTTATAATTTGCAGTATGATTGCCTCCACATAAGGCACATTTTGGTGGCGTATCTTTCGTTTTTTTACATAGCTTGGTATCGTGAGAGCCTCCACATTTCACACATAAGTATGGCCTATTGCAGTAAGTTTTTGTGTGTCCATACTGTTGACACCTTGTACATTGAACAATATTATTCTTTTTCACTTTGGGTGGCTCTATTTGTATCACTTTGTTTTGCAAACCTCTGATATTGTATATGTCCTTATTATTCGCCGCAGGTTCTAGATCCACAAAAAATAGATTCAGAGGCTCTTTAGTGATTCTGTGTAGAACATTTGTGATACTTCGAACTTTATGGCCTAGCTTTTCTAGTTCCTCTTTTATGTCCTCGACTCCTGTTGAGTGATGTAAATATCTTATTACTACTCTGAATGATCGCTCTTCTTTCAGCTGGTATGTATGATGAAATACATTAGTTTGCTGGAAGTCTCTTACTAGTTTACGGTATGACTCTGGGGTTACACAGCTTATCTTTACGACGTTATTTGCTAAACTTTTCGTATAGTATTGCTCGTCTTCTAGTAGTTCTCTTACTTTGGTCACCATTTGATCATAGTTTGTGACCCCATGCACAAAAATTGGGGGCGGCATGGGAATTCTTGCTCTGGTGCTGCTACTGTTATTGTCAGTTTCGTTCACTAATGCCTCAAATCTGTTGTTCACCTCGAGTGTTTCTCGTACGTCTTTGTTTTGCGTTTTTGATACTTTCCTCCTTTTAACACTCCTTATCACTTGCCACGGGTTTTCTCTATTTTCTTGTATCTCCTCTATGTATTCTTCACTTGTGGATATCATCCGTTGGATGCTCTGGGCGGTGTAGTTTCCATGCTGTAGTCCGCTCCCTGACGCAGTCGCTTGAGTTGATAGTTGTGATGGCATGAATTGGCTTGCGGCAGATTGACGTGGTGTATCTGTATTCACTTCATGAACCATTGTTGACACATTATGTCCAGTTGGTAACATTTTTCTGATAGAATGTTAGTACAGCTGCATAGCCGGGTACCACCAGCTCTTGCACTATACACAATCGACACTATTGTTTTCTTTTCACTTTTGTTGTGGGACACTTTTTGCTTGTGCTCGACGAGTCGCTTATCAGCACGTCCGAACGCTACGAATCTCAAACGAGAACTGAGCCACCTACTTAGAGATGTGCTAGATAAATAATAGTTTTATTTTCATCTCCAGATATATTGTGTTGTATCTAAAAACCGTAATATACATAAGAAATTATTTAAAATAAATATTTTTGAAAATGCTCATATATTCATATTTATAGTACATACATGAGCCATGCATACATTTAATACCATTGTGAGCCTTTGATATACAAGTTTATGTAAATTATCGCATCTTCCTGAGCCAAGCAATGTTGCCAAGATTACAGCTGGGTTTAGGCTCAGAATAGTTAGCAATCAAATATATACAAATAACACGCCCACTTGACCTTGACTGGGTGGAATTATTACTCCTGATGTACTGTGTGATGCTTTCCCGGCCACCGTCGAGTGAATTTGTGGTTCTTGGGTTGTTAAGCCGGCGTCGTTTAGTGTTAAGGCTTGACGTTTCGCCACCAAGAGTGGATGGCATATTCAGAATCTATTTCACTTTGGCGACTTCCAAAATACTGTAATTTGGATTTTCGATACTGTAATTTGTATTGGTCAATATGGTCAAGTCATTCTCACGTGATGCCGTGACCAAGGGAAAAGGGATTCATTTTTATTCAGGGTGTTAATTAAGTATGTTAACAAACTTTAACCACGAATAGTACTCTGAAAAATAGAAAGAAAATGTCATATGAACATGGGTCCGGAAATGCTTCCTAAGGGAGCTACGCTCCTTTGCATGGGGCACCCTGAAGACGGTTTTCCCTCGATATTCTCGAAACCATTCATAACAAAATTACGAAATTAGGTACGATGGGTAAACTTTTGACGCTGAATCTGATTCTGAATTCAGAATTTCATAATTTTAATCAGAGGCGTATCATACGGGAGGAGTTAGGGGTAAAAATAACCCCATTTTCTAAATGGTAATTTTTTGACATTTTGATTTTAGAATATGGTGTTTCAGAGCGACTAAACACAGCCGAATACAACCAAAATGAGTAGAAAACAGCTAAAAACAACAGAAACCAGGCAGATAACAGCTGTAAACGGTAGAAAATGACCAAATACAACCGAATAGAGCCAAATCCAGCTAAAAACGACAGAAAGTAAGCAGATAACAGCGCTAAACAACAGAAAACGGCTAAATACAGCGGAATACAACTGAAAATAACAGAAAAGAGCTCTCAAAACAACAGAAAGCAAGCAGATAACGGCTGTAAACGGTAGGAAACGGCCGCATACAACTAAATAGAACAGAAAACAGAGCATAACAACAGAAAGCGGGCAGATAACAGCGCTAAACAATAGAAAATGACAAAACACAGCCGAATACATCCGAAAATAACGGAAAACAGCTCTCAAAACAACAGAAAGCAAGCAGATAACGGCTGTAAACGGTAGAAAACGACTGAATACAACCAAATAGAACAGAAAACAGAGCATAACAACAGAAAGAAGGCAGATAAAGGCGCTAAACAATAAAAAACGACTAAATTCAGCCGAATACAACAAGAAAAGAACAGAAAACAGCTAAAAACAACAGAAAATAACGACAGTGAACGATAGAAAACGACCAAATACAACCGAATAGAGCCAAAACCGACAGAAAGCAAGCAGATAACAGCGCTAAACAAGAGAAAACGACTAAGCACGGCCGAATACATCCGAAAATAGCAGAAAACAGCTCTCAAAGCAACAGAAAGCAAGCAGATAACGGCTGTAAACGGTAGAAAACGACTGAATACAACCAAATAGAACAGAAAACAGAGCATAACAACAGAAAGAAGGCAGATAAAAGCGCTAAACAATAAAAAACGACTAAATTCAGCCGAATACAACAAGAAAAGAACAGAAAACAGCTAAAAACAACAGAAATCGAGTAGATAACAACTGTAAACGATAGAAAACGACCAAATACAGCCGAATAGAGCCAAACCCGACAGAAAGCAAGCAGATAACAGCGCTAAACAATAGAAAATGACAAAATTCAGCCGAATGCAACAAGAAAAGAACAGAAAATAGCTAAAAACAACAGAAATCAAGCAGATAACAACTGTAAACTATAGAAAACGACCAAATACAACCGAATAGGGTCTGAACTAACTCAAAACGACAGAAAGCAAGCAGATAACAGCGGGAAACAGCAGAAAACGACTAAACACAGCCGAATGCAACCAAAATGAGTAGAAAACAGCTAAAAACAACAGAAAGCAGGCAGATAACAGCTGTAAACGGTAGAAAATGACCAAATACAACCGAATAGAGCCAAGTCCGGCTAAAAACGACAGAAAGTAAGCAGATAACAGCGCTAGACAACAGAAAACCACTAAACACAGCGGAATACAACTGAAAATAACAGAAAACAGCTCTTAGAACAACAGAAAGCAAGCAGATAACGGCTGTAAACGGTAGAAAACGACCGAATACAACCAAATAGGACAGAAAACAGAGCATAACAACAGAAAGCAGGCAGATAACAGCGCTAAACAATAGAAAACGACTAAATTCAGCCGAATACAACAAGAAAAGGACAGAAAACAGCTAAAAACAACAGAAATCAAGCAGATAACAACTGTAAACGGTACAAAACGACCAAATACAACCGAATAGAGCCAAAACTAACGCAAAACGACAGAAAGCAAGCAGATAACGGCTGTAAACGCTAGAAAGCGACCGAGTACAACCAAATAGAACAGAAAACAGAGCATAACAACAGAAAGCGGGCAGATAACAGCGCTAAACAATAGAAAACGACTAAATTCAGCCGAATACAACAAGAAAAGAACAGAAAATAGCTAAAAACAACAAAAAGCAGGCAGATAACAGCTGTAAACGGTAGAAAATGACCAAATACAACCGAATAGAGTCAAATCCAGCTAAAAACGACAGAAAGTAAGCAGATAACGGCGCTAAGCAACAGAAAACGACTAAATACAGCGGAATACAACTGAAAATAACAGAAAACAGCTCCTAGAACAACAGAAAGTAAGCAGATAACGGCTGTAAACGGTAGAAAACGACCGAATACTACTAAATAGAACAGAAAACAGAGCATAACAACAGAAAGCAGGCAGATAACAGCGCTAAACAATAGAAAATGACTAAATTCAGCCGAATACAACAAGAAAAGAACAGAAAACAGCTAAAAACAACAGAAATCAAGCAGATAACAACTTTAAACGGTACAAAACGACCAAATACACCGGAATAGAACAGAAAACAGAGCATAACAACAGAAAGCAGGCAGATAACAGCGCTAAATAACAGAAAGCGACAAAACACAGCCGAATACATCCGAAAATAACAGAAAACAGCTCTCAAAACAACATAAAGCAAGCAGATAACGGCTGTAAACGGTAGAAAACGACTGAATACAACCAAATAGAACAGAAAACAGAGCATAAAAACAGAAAGAAGGCAGACAAAAGCGCTAACCAATAAAAAACGACTAAATTCAGCCGAATACAACTAGAAAAGAACAGAAAACAGCTAAAGACAACAGAAATCGAGTAGATAACAACTGTAAACGATAGAAAACGACCAAATACAACCGAATAGAGCCAAAACCGACAGAAAGCAAGCAGATAACAGCGCTAAACAAGAGAAGACGACTAAGCACAGCCGAATACATCCGAAAATAACAGAAAACAGCTCTCAAATCAACAGAAAGCAAGCAGATAACGGCTGTAAACGGTAGGAAACGGCCGCATACAACTAAATAGAACAGAAAACAGAGCATAGCAACAGAAAGCAGGCAGATAACAGCGCTAAACAATAGAAAACGACTAAATTCAGCCGAATACAACAAGAAAAGAACAGAAAACAGCTAAAAACAACAGAAATCAAGAAGAACAGAAAATAGCTAAAAACAACAGAAATCAAGCAGATAACAACTGTAAACGATAGAAAACGACCAAATACAACCGAATAGGGACAGAACTCACTCAAAACGACAGAAAGCAAGCAGATAACAGCGGGAAACAGCAGAAAACGACTAAACACAGCCGAATACAACCAAAATGAGTAGAAAACAGCTAAAAACAACAGAAAGCAGGCAGATAGCAGCTGTAAATGGTAGAAAATGACCAAATACAACCGAATAGAGCCAAATCCGGCTAAAAACGACAGAAAGTAAGCAGATAACAGCGCTAGACAACAGAAAACCACTAAACACAGCGAAATACAACTGAAAATAACAGAAAACAGCTCTTAGAACAACAGAAAGCAAGCAGATAACGGCTGTAAACGGTAGAAAACGACCGAATACAACCAAATAGAACAGAAAACAGAGCATAACAACAGAAACCAGGCAGATAACAGCGCTAAACAATAGAAAACGACTAAATTCAGCCGAATACAACAAGAAAAGGACAGAAAACAGCTAAAAACAACAGAAATCAAGCAGATAACAACTGTAAACGGTAGAAAATGACCAAATACAACCGAATAGAGCCAAATCCGGCTAAAAACGACAGAAAGTAAGCAGATAACAGCGCTAGACAACAGAAAACCACTAAACACAGCGAAATACAACTGAAAATAACAGAAAACAGCTCTTAGAACAACAGAAAGCAAGCAGATGACGGCTGTAAACGGTAGAAAACGACCGAATACAACCAAATAGAACAGAAAACAGAGCATAACAACAGAAAGCAGGCAGATAACAGCGCTAAACAATAGAAAACGACTAAATTCAGCCGAATACAACAAGAAAAGGACAGAAAACAGCTAAAAACAACAGAAATCAAGCAGATAACAACTATAAACGGTACAAAACGACCAAATACAACCGAATAGAGTCAAAACTAACGCAAAACGACAGAAAGCAAGCAGATAACGGCTGTAAACGCTAGAAAGCGACCGACTACAACCAAATAGAACAGAAAACAGAGCATAACAACAGAAAGCTGGCAGATAACAGCGCTAAACAATAGAAAATGGCTAAATTCAGCCGAATACAACAAGAAAAGAACAGAAAACAGCTAAAAACAACAGAAATCAAGCAGATAACAACTGTAAACGGTACAGAACGACCAAATACAACCGAATAGAACAGAAAACAGAGCATAACAACAGAAAGCAGGCAGATAACAGCGCTAAACAACAGAAAACGACAAAACACAGCCGAATACATCCGAAAATAACAGAAAACAGCTCTCAAAGCAACAGAAAGCAAGCAGATAACGGCTGTAAACGGTAGGAAACGGCCGCATACAACTAAATAGAACAGAAAACAGAGCATAACAACAGAAAACAGGCAGATAACAGCGCTAAACAATAGAAAACGACTAAATTCAGCCGAATACAACAAGAAAAGGACAGAAAACAGCTAAAAACAACAGAAATCAAGCAGATAACAACTGTAAACGGTACAAAACGACCAAATACAACCGAATAGAGTCAAAACTAACGCAAAACGACAGAAAGCAAGCAGATAACGGCTGAAAACGCTAGAAAGCGACCGAGTACAACCAAATAGAACAGAAAACAGAGCATAACAACAGAAAGCGGGCAGATAACAGCGCTAAACAATAGAAAACGACCAAATTCAGCCGAATACAACAAGAAAAGAACAGAAAATAGCTAAAAACAACAAAAAGCAGGCAGATAACAGCTGTAAACGGTAGAAAATGACCAAATACAACCGAGTAGAGTCAAATCCAACTAAAAACGACAGAAAGTTAGCAGATAACAGCGCTAAGCTACAGAAAACGACTAAATACAGCGGAATACAACTGAAAATAACAGAAAACAGCTCCTAGAACAACAGAAAGCAAGCAGATAACGGCTGTAAACGGTAGAAAACGACCGAATACAACCAAATAGAACAGAAAACAGAGCATAACAACAGAAAGCAGGCAGATAACAGCGCTAAACAATAGAAAATGACTAAATTCAGCCGAATACAACAAGAAAAGAACAGAAAACAGCTAAAAACAACAGAAATCAAGCAGATAACAACTGTAAACGGTACAAAACGACCAAATACAACCGAATGGAACAGAAAACAGAGCATAACAACAGAAAGCAGGCAGATAACAGCGCTAAACAACAGAAAACGACAAAACACAGCCGAATATATCCGAAAATAACAGAAAACAGCTCTCAAAACAACAGAAAGCAAGCAGATAACGGCTGTAAACGGTAGAAAACGACTGAATACAACCAAATAGAACAGAAAACAGAGCATAACAACAGAAAGAAGGCAAATAAAAGCGCCAAACAATAAAAAACGACTAAACTCAGCCGAATACAACAAGAAAAGAACAGAAAACAGCTAAAAACAACAGAAATCGAGTAGATAACAACTGTAAACGATAGAAAACGACCAAATACAACCGAATAGAGCCAAAACCGACAGAAAGCAAGCAGATAACAGCGCTAAACAAGAGAAAACGACTAAGCACAGCCGAATACATCCGAAAATAACAGAAAACAGCTCCCAAAGCAACAGAAAGAAAGCAGATAACGGCTGTAAACGGTAGGAAACGGCCGCATACAACTAAATAGAACAGAAAACAGAGCATAACAACAGAAAGCGGCAGACAACAGCGCTAAACAATAAAAAACGACTAAATTCAGCCGAATACAACAGGAAAAGAACAGAAAATAGCTAAAAACAACAGAAATCAAGCAGATAACAACTGTAAACGATAGAAAACGACCAAATACAACCGAATAGGGACAGAACTCACTCAAAACGACAGAAAGCAAGCAGATAACAGCGGGAAACAGCAGAAAACGACTAAACACAGCCGAATACAACCAAAATGAGTAGAAAACAGCTAAAAACAACAGAAAGCAGGCAGATAGCAGCTGTAAATGGTAGAAAATGACCAAATACAACCGAATAGAGCCAAATCCGGCTAAAAACGACAGAAAGTAAGCAGATAACAGCGCTAGACAACAGAAAACCACTAAACACAGCGAAATACAACTGAAAATAACAGAAAACAGCTCTTAGAACAACAGAAAGCAAGCAGATAACGGCTGTAAACGGTAGAAAACGACCGAATACAACCAAATAGAACAGAAAACAGAGCATAACAACAGAAACCAGGCAGATAACAGCGCTAAACAATAGAAAACGACTAAATTCAGCCGAATACAACAAGAAAAGGACAGAAAACAGCTAAAAACAACAGAAATCAAGCAGATAACAACTGTAAACGGTACAAAACGATCAAATACAACCGAATAGAGTCAAAACTAACGCAAAACGACAGAAAGCAAGCAGATAACGGCTGTAAACGCTAGAAAGCGACCGAGTACAACCAAATAGAACAGAAAACAGAGCATAACAACAGAAAGCGGGCAGATAACAGCGCTAAACAATAGAAAATGACTAAATTCAGCCGAATACAACAAGAAAAGAACAGAAAACAGCTAAAAACAACAGAAATCAAGCAGATAACAACTGTAAACGGTACAGAACGACCAAATACAACCGAATAGAACAGAAAACAGAGCATGACAACAGAAAGCAGGCAGATAACAGCGCTAAACAACAGAAAACGACAAAACACAGCCGAATACATCCGAAAGTAACAGAAAACAGCTCTCAAAGCAACAGAAAGCAAGCAGATAACGGCTGTAAACGGTAGGAAACGGCCGCATACAACTAAATAGAACAGAAAACAGAGCATAACAACAGAAAGCAGGCAGATAACAGCGCTAAACAATAGAAAACGACTAAATTCAGCCGAATACAACAAGAAAAGGACAGAAAACAGCTAAAAACAACAGAAATCAAGCAGATAACAACTGTAAACGGTACAAAACGACCAAATACAACCGAATAGAGTCAAAACTAACGCAAAACGACAGAAAGCAAGCAGATAACGGCGGTAAACGCTAGAAAGCGACAGAGTACAACCAAATAGAACGGAAAACAGAGCATAACATCAGAAAGCGGGCAGATAACAGCGCTAAACAATAGAGAACGACTAAATTCAGCCGAATACAACAAGAAAAGAACAGAAAATAGCTAAAAACAACAAAAAGCAGGCAGATAACAGCTGTAAACGGTAGAAAATGACCAAATACAACCGAATAGAGTCAAATCCAGCTAAAAACGACAGAAAGTAAGCAGATAACAGCGCTAAGCAACAGAAAATGACTAAATACAGCGGAATACAACTGAAAATAACAGAAAACAGCTCCTAGAACAACAGAAAGCAAGCTGATAACGGCTGTAAACGGTAGAAAACGACCGAATACAACCAAATAGGACAGAAAACAGAGCATCACAACAGAAAGCAGGCAGATAACAGCGCTAAACAATAGAAAATGACTAAATTCAGCCGAATACAACAAGAAAAGAACAGAAAACAGCTAAAAACAACAGAAATCAAGCAGATAACAACTGTAAACGGTACAAAACGACCAAATACAACCGAATAGAACAGAAAACAGAGCATAACAACAGAAAGCAGGCAGATAACAGCGCTAAACAACAGAAAACGACAAAACACAGCCGAATACATCCGAAAATAACAGAAAACAGCTCTCAAAACAACAGAAAGCAAGCAGATAACGGCTGTAAACGGTAGAAAACGACTGAATACAACCAAATAGAACAGAAAACAGAGCATAACAACAGAAAGAAGGCAGATAAAAGCGCTAAACAATAAAAAACGACTAAATTCAGTCGAATACAACAAGAAAAGAACAGAAAACAGCTAAAAACAACAGAAATCGAGTAGATAACAACTGTAAACGATAGAAAACGACCAAATACAACCGAATAGAGCCAAAACCGACAGAAAGCAAGCAGATAACAGCGCTAAACAAGAGAAAACGACTAAGCACAGCCGAACACATCCGAAAATAACAGAAAACAGCTCTCAAAGCAACAGAAAGAAAGCAGATCACTGCTGTAAACGGTAGGAAACGGCCGCATACAACTAAATAGAACAGAAAACAGAGCATAACAACAGAAAGCGGGCAGATAACAGCGCTAAACAATAGAAAACGACTAAATTCAGCCGAATACAACAAGAAAAGAACAGAAAATAGCTAAAAACAACAGAAATCAAGCAGATAACAACTGTAAACGATAGAAAACGACCAAATACAACCGAATGGGGTCAGAACTAACTCAAAACGACAGAAAGCAAGCAGATAACAGCGGGAAACAGCAGAAAACGACTAAACACAGCCGAATACAACCAAAATGAGTAGAAAACAGCTAAAAACTTCAGAAAACAGGCAGATAGCAGCTGTAAATGGTAGAAAATGACCAAATACAACCGAATAGAGTCAAATCCGGCTAAAAACGACAGAAAGTAAGCAGATAACAGCGCTAGACAACAGAAAACCACTAAACACAGCGGAATACAACTGAAAATAACAGAAAACAGCTCTTAGAACAACAGAAAGCAAGCAGATAATGGCTGTAAACGGTAGAAAACGACCGAATACAACCAAATAGAACAGAAAACAGAGCATAACAACAGAAAGCAGGCAGATAACAGCGCTAAACAATAGAAAACGACTAAATTCAGCCGAATACAACAAGAAAAGTACAGAAAACAGCTAAAAACAACAGAGATCAAGCAGATAACAACTGTAAACGGTACAAAACGACCAAATACAACCGAATAGAGTCAAAACTAACGCAA
>CATOUR010000685.1:0-44436 GCA_951848785.1 Callosobruchus maculatus | reverse complement strand
ATACATACAACATACAGACATACAGACATACAGACATACATGAATACAACATACAGACCTACAGACGATACAGGACATACAGACATACAGACATACAGACATACAGACATACAGACATACAGACATACAGACATACAGACATACAGACATACAGACATACAGACATACAGACATACAGACATACAGACATACAGACATACAGACATACAGACAATACAGACATACAGACATACAGACATACAGACATACAGACATACAGACATACAGACATACAGACATACAGACATACAGACATACAGACATACAGACATACAGACATACAGACATACAGACATACAGACATACAGACATACAGACATACAGACATACAGACATACAGACATACAGACATACAGACATACAGACATACAGACATACAGACATACAGACATACAGACATACAGACATACAGACATACAGACATACAGACATACAGACATACAGACATACAGACATACAGACATACAGACATACAGACATACAGACATACAGACATACAGACATACAGACATACAGACATACAGACATACAGACATACAGACATACAGACATACAGACATACAGACATACAGACATACAGACATACAGACATACAGACATACAGACATACAGACATACAGACATACAGACATACAGACATACAGACATACAGACATACAGACATACAGACATACAGACATACAGACATACAGACATACAGACATACAGACATACAGACATACAGACATACAGACATACAGACATACAGACATACAGACATACAGACATACAGACATACAGACATACAGACATACAGACATACAGACATACAGACATACAGACATACAGACATACAGACATACAGACATACAGACATACACACATACAGACATACAGACATACAGACATACAGACATACAGACATACAGACATACAGACATACAGACATACAGACATACAGACATACAGACATACAGACATACAGACATACAGACATACAGACATACAGACATACAGACATACAGACATACAGACATACAGACATACAGACATACAGACATACAGACATACAGACATACAGACATACAGACATACAGACATACAGACATACAGACATACAGACATACAGACATACAGACATACAGACATACAGACATACAGACATACAGACATACAGACATACAGACATACAGACATACAGACATACAGACATACAGACATACAGACATACAGACATACAGACATACAGACATACAGACATACAGACATACAGACATACAGACATACAGACATACAGACATACAGACATACAGACATACAGACATACAGACATACAGACATACAGACATACAGACATACAGACATACAGACATACAGACATACAGACATACAGACAGACAGACATACAGACAGACAGACAGACAGACATACAGACATACAGACAGACAGACATACAGACATACAGACAGACAGACATACAGACATACAGACATACAGACATACAGACATACAGACATACAGACATACAGACATACAGACATACAGACATACAGACATACAGACATACAGACATACAGACATACAGACATACAGACATACAGACATACAGACATACAGACATACAGACATACAGACATACAGACATACAGACATACAGACATACAGACATACAGACATACAGACATACAGACATACAGACATACAGACATACAGACATACAGACATACAGGCATACAGACATACAGACATACAGACATACAGACATACAGACATACAGACATACAGACATACAGACATACAGACATACAGACATACAGGCATACAGACATACAGACATACAGACATACAGACATACAGACATACAGACATACAGACAGACAGACAGACAGACAGACATACAGACATACAGACATACAGACATACAGACAGACAGACATACAGACATACAGACAGACAGACAGACAGACATACAGGCATACAGACATACAGACATACAGACATACAGACATACAGACATACAGACATACAGACATACAGACATACAGACATACAGACAGACAGACATACAGACATACAGACATACAGACATACAGACATACAGACATACAGACATACAGACATACAGACATACAGACATACAGACATACAGACATACAGACATACAGACATACAGACATACAGACATACAGACATACAGACATACAGACATACAGACATACATACATACAGACATACAGACATACAGACATACAGACATACAGACATACAGACATACAGACATACAGACAGACAGACATACAGACATACAGACAGACATACAGACATACAGACATACAGACATACAGACATACAGACATACAGACATACAGACATACAGACATACAGACATACAGACATACAGACATACAGACATACAGACAGACAGACAGACATACAGACAGACAGACATACAGACATACAGACATACAGACATACAGACATACAGACATACAGACATACAGACATACAGACATACAGACATACAGACATACAGACATACAGACATACAGACATACAGACATACAGACATACAGACATACAGACATACAGACATACAGACATACAGACATACAGACATACAGACATACAGACATACAGACAGACAGACATACAGACGTACAGACGTACAGACGTACAGACGTACAGACGTACAGACGTACAGACGTACAGACGTACAGACGTACAGACAGACAGACATACAGACGTACAGACGTACAGACGTACAGACGTACAGACGTACAGACGTACAGACGTACAGACGTACAGACGTACAGACGTACAGACGTACAGACGTACAGACGTACAGACGTACAGACGTACAGACGTACAGACGTACAGACGTACAGACGTACAGACGTACAGACGTACAGACGTACAGACGTACAGACGTACAGACGTACAGACGTACAGACGTACAGACGTACAGACGTACAGACGTACAGACGTACAGACGTACAGACGTACAGACGTACAGACGTACAGACGTACAGACGTACAGACGTACAGACGTACAGACGTACAGACGTACAGACGTACAGACGTACAGACGTACAGACGTACAGACGTACAGACGTACAGACGTACAGACGTACAGACGTACAGACGTACAGACGTACAGACGTACAGACGTACAGACGTACAGACGTACAGACGTACAGACGTACAGACGTACAGACGTACAGACGTACAGACGTACAGACGTACAGACGTACAGACGTACAGACGTACAGACGTACAGACGTACAGACGTACAGACGTACAGACGTACAGACGTACAGACGTACAGACGTACAGACGTACAGACGTACAGACGTACAGACGTACAGACGTACAGACGTACAGACGTACAGACGTACAGACGTACAGACGTACAGACGTACAGACGTACAGACGTACAGACGTACAGACGTACAGACGTACAGACGTACAGACGTACAGACGTACAGACGTACAGACGTACAGACGTACAGACGTACAGACGTACAGACGTACAGACGTACAGACGTACAGACGTACAGACGTACAGACGTACAGACGTACAGACGTACAGACGTACAGACGTACAGACGTACAGACGTACAGACGTACAGACGTACAGACGTACAGACGTACAGACGTACAGACGTACAGACGTACAGACGTACAGACGTACAGACGTACAGACGTACAGACGTACAGACGTACAGACGTACAGACGTACAGACGTACAGACGTACAGACGTACAGACGTACAGACGTACAGACGTACAGACGTACAGACGTACAGACGTACAGACGTACAGACGTACAGACGTACAGACGTACAGACGTACAGACGTACAGACGTACAGACGTACAGACGTACAGACGTACAGACGTACAGACGTACAGACGTACAGACGTACAGACGTACAGACGTACAGACGTACAGACGTACAGACGTACAGACGTACAGACGTACAGACGTACAGACGTAGACGTACAGACGTACAGACGTACAGACGTACAGACGTACAGACGTACAGACGTACAGACGTACAGACGTACAGACGTACAGACGTACAGACGTACAGACGTACAGACGTACAGACGTACAGACGTACAGACGTACAGACGTACAGACGTACAGACGTACAGACGTACAGACGTACAGACGTACAGACGTACAGACGTACAGACGTACAGACGTACAGACGTACAGACGTACAGACGTACAGACGTACAGACGTACAGACGTACAGACGTACAGACGTACAGACGTACAGACGTACAGACGTACAGACGTACAGACGTACAGACGTACAGACGTACAGACGTACAGACGTACAGACGTACGACGTACAGACGTACAGACGTACAGACGTACAGACGTACAGACGTACAGACGTACAGACGTACAGACGTACAGACGTACAGACGTACAGACGTACAGACGTACAGACGTACAGACGTACAGACGTACAGACGTACAGACGTACAGACGTACAGACGTACAGACGTACAGACGTACAGACAGACAGACAGACGTACAGACAGACAGACAGACAGACAGACAGACAGACAGACAGACAGACAGACAGACAGACAGACATACAGACAGACAGACATACAGACATACAGACATACAGACATACAGACATACAGACATACAGACATACAGACATACAGACATACAGACATACAGACATACAGACATACAGACATACAGACATACAGACATACAGACATACAGACATACAGACATACAGACATACAGACATACAGACATACAGACATACAGACATACAGACATACAGACCTACAGACATACAGACATACAGACATACAGACATACAGACATACAGACATACAGACATACAGACATACAGACATACAGACATACAGATATACAGACATACCGACATACAGACATACAGACATACAGACATACAGACATACAGACATACAGACATACAGACATACAGACATACAGACATACAGACATACAGACATACAGACATACAGACATACAGACATACAGACATACAGACATACAGACATACAGACATACAGACATACAGACATACAGACATACAGACATACAGACATACAGACATACAGACATACAGACATACAGACATACAGACATACAGACATACAGACATACAGACATACAGACATACAGACATACAGACATACAGACATACAGACATACAGACATACAGACATACAGACATACAGACATACAGACATACAGACATACAGACATACAGACATACAGACATACAGACATACAGACATACAGACATACAGACATACAGACATACAGACATACAGACATACAGACATACAGACATACAGACATACAGACATACAGACATACAGACATACAGACATACAGACATACAGACATACAGACATACAGACATACAGACATACAGACATACAGACATACAGACATACAGACATACAGACATACAGACATACAGACATACAGACATACAGACATACAGACATACAGACATACAGACATACAGACATACAGACATACAGACATACAGACATACAGACATACAGACATACAGACATACAGACATACAGACATACAGACGTACAGACGTACAGACATACAGACATACAGACGTACAGACGTACAGACGTACAGACGTACAGACATACAGACCGTACAGACATACAGACGTACAGACGTACAGACGTACAGACGTACAGACGTACAGACGTACAGACGTACAGACGTACAGACGTACAGACGTACAGACGTACAGACGTACAGACGTACAGACGTACAGACGTACAGACATACAGACGTACAGACGTACAGACGTACAGACGTACAGACGTACAGACGTACAGACGTACAGACGTACAGACGTACAGACGTACAGACGTACAGACGTACAGACGTACAGACGTACAGACGTACAGACGTACAGACGTACAGACGTACAGACGTACAGACGTACAGACGTACAGACGTACAGACGTACAGACGTACAGACGTACAGACGTACAGACGTACAGACGTACAGACGTACAGACGTACAGACGTACAGACGTACAGACGTACAGACGTACAGACGTACAGACGTACAGACGTACAGACGTACAGACGTACAGACGTACAGACGTACAGACGTACAGACGTACAGACGTACAGACGTACAGACGTACAGACGTACAGACGTACAGACGTACAGACGTACAGACGTACAGACGTACAGACGTACAGACGTACAGACGTACAGACGTACAGACGTACAGACGTACAGACGTACAGACGTACAGACGTACAGACGTACAGACGTACAGACGTACAGACGTACAGACGTACAGACGTACAGACGTACAGACGTACAGACGTACAGACGTACAGACGTACAGACGTACAGACGTACAGACGTACAGACGTACAGACGTACAGACGTACAGACGTACAGACGTACAGACGTACAGACGTACAGACGTACAGACGTACAGACGTACAGACGTACAGACGTACAGACGTACAGACGTACAGACGTACAGACGTACAGACGTACAGACGTACAGACGTACAGACGTACAGACGTACAGACGTACAGACGTACAGACGTACAGACGTACAGACGTACAGACGTACAGACGTACAGACGTACAGACGTACAGACGTACAGACGTACAGACGTACAGACGTACAGACGTACAGACGTACAGACGTACAGACGTACAGACGTACAGACGTACAGACGTACAGACGTACAGACGTACAGACGTACAGACGTACAGACGTACAGACGTACAGACGTACAGACGTACAGACGTACAGACGTACAGACGTACAGACGTACAGACGTACAGACGTACAGACGTACAGACGTACAGACGTACAGACGTACAGACGTACAGACGTACAGACGTACAGACGTACAGACGTACAGACGTACAGACGTACAGACGTACAGACGTACAGACGTACAGACGTACAGACGTACAGACGTACAGACGTACAGACGTACAGACGTACAGACGTACAGACGTACAGACGTACAGACGTACAGACGTACAGACGTACAGACGTACAGACGTACAGACGTACAGACGTACAGACGTACAGACTACAGACGTACAGACGTACAGACGTACAGACGTACAGACGTACAGACGTACAGACGTACAGACGTACAGACGTACAGACGTACAGACGTACAGACGTACAGACGTACAGACGTACAGACGTACAGACGTACAGACGTACAGACGTACAGACGTACAGACGTACAGACGTACAGACGTACAGACGTACAGACGTACAGACGTACAGACGTACAGACGTACAGACGTACAGACGTACAGACGTACAGACGTACAGACGTACAGACGTACAGACGTACAGACGTACAGACGTACAGACGTACAGACGTACAGACGTACAGACGTACAGACGTACAGACGTACAGACGTACAGACGTACAGACGTACAGACGTACAGACGTACAGACGTACAGACGTACAGACGTACAGACGTACAGACGTACAGACGTACAGACGTACAGACGTACAGACGTACAGACATACAGACATACAGACATACAGACATACAGACATACAGACATACAGACATACAGACGTACAGACATACAGACATACAGACATACAGACATACAGACATACAGACATACAGACATACAGACATACAGACCTACAGACCTACAGACATACAGACATACAGACATACAGACATACAGACATACAGACATACAGACATACAGACATACAGACATACAGACATACAGACATACAGACATACAGACATACAGACATACAGACATACAGACATACAGACATACAGACATACAGACATACAGACATACAGACATACAGACATACAGACATACAGACATACAGACATACAGACATACAGACATACAGACATACAGACATACAGACATACAGACATACAGACATACAGACATACAGACATACAGACATACAGACATACAGACATACAGACATACAGACATACAGACATACAGACATACAGACATACAGACATACAGACATACAGACATACAGACATACAGACATACAGACATACAGACATACAGACATACAGACATACAGACATACAGACATACAGACATACAGACATACAGACATACAGACATACAGACATACAGACATACAGACATACAGACATACAGACATACAGACATACAGACATACAGACATACAGACATACAGACATACAGACATACAGACATACAGACATACAGACATACAGACATACAGACATACAGACATACAGACATACAGACATACAGACATACAGACATACAGACATACAGACATACAGACATACAGACATACAGACATACAGACATACAGACATACAGACATACAGACATACAGACATACAGACATACAGACATACAGACATACAGACATACAGACATACAGACATACAGACATACAGACATACAGACATACAGACATACAGACATACAGACATACAGACATACAGACATACAGACATACAGACATACAGACATACAGACATACAGACATACAGACATACAGACATACAGACATACAGACATACAGACATACAGACATACAGACATACAGACATACAGACATACAGACATACAGACATACAGACATACAGACATACAGACATACAGACATACAGACATACAGACATACAGACATACAGACATACAGACATACAGACATACAGACATACAGACATACAGACATACAGACATACAGACATACAGACATACAGACATACAGACATACAGACATACAGACATACAGACATACAGACATACAGACATACAGACATACAGACATACAGACATACAGACATACAGACATACAGACATACAGACATACAGACATACAGACATACAGACATACAGACATACAGACATACAGACATACAGACATACAGACATACAGACATACAGACATACAGACATACAGACATACAGACATACAGACATACAGACATACAGACATACAGACATACAGACATACAGACATACAGACATACAGACATACAGACATACAGACATACAGACATACAGACATACAGACATACAGACATACAGACATACAGACATACAGACATACAGACATACAGACATACAGACATACAGACATACAGACATACAGACATACAGACATACAGACATACAGACATACAGACATACAGACATACAGACATACAGACATACAGACATACAGACATACAGACATACAGACATACAGACATACAGACATACAGACATACAGACATACAGACATACAGACATACAGACATACAGACATACAGACATACAGACATACAGACATACAGACATACAGACATACAGACATACAGACATACAGACATACAGACATACAGACATACAGACATACAGACATACAGACATACAGACATACAGACATACAGACATACAGACATACAGACATACAGACATACAGACATACAGACATACAGACATACAGACATACAGACATACAGACATACAGACATACAGACATACAGACATACAGACATACAGACATACAGACATACAGACATACAGACATACAGACATACAGACATACAGACATACAGACATACAGACATACAGACATACAGACATACAGACATACAGACATACAGACATACAGACATACAGACATACAGACATACAGACATACAGACATACAGACATACAGACATACAGACATACAGACATACAGACATACAGACATACAGACATACAGACATACAGACATACAGACATACAGACATACAGACATACAGACATACAGACATACAGACATACAGACATACAGACATACAGACATACAGACATACAGACATACAGACATACAGACATACAGACATACAGACATACAGACATACAGACATACAGACATACAGACATACAGACATACAGACATACAGACATACAGACATACAGACATACAGACATACAGACATACAGACATACAGACATACAGACATACAGACATACAGACATACAGACATACAGACATACAGACATACAGACATACAGACATACAGACATACAGACATACAGACATACAGACATACAGACATACAGACATACAGACATACAGACATACAGACATACAGACATACAGACATACAGACATACAGACATACAGACATACAGACATACAGACATACAGACATACAGACATACAGACATACAGACATACAGACATACAGACATACAGACATACAGACATACAGACATACAGACATACAGACATACAGACATACAGACATACAGACATACAGACATACAGACATACAGACATACAGACATACAGACATACAGACATACAGACATACAGACATACAGACATACAGACATACAGACATACAGACATACAGACATACAGACATACAGACATACAGACATACAGACATACAGACATACAGACATACAGACATACAGACATACAGACATACAGACATACAGACATACAGACATACAGACATACAGACATACAGACATACAGACATACAGACATACAGACATACAGACATACAGACATACAGACATACAGACATACAGACATACAGACATACAGACATACAGACATACAGACATACAGACAACATACAGACATACAGACATACAGACATACAGACATACAGACATACAGACATACAGACATACAGACATACAGACATACAGACATACAGACATACAGACATACAGACATACAGACATACAGACATACAGACATACAGACATACAGACATACAGACATACAGACATACAGACATACAGACATACAGACATACAGACATACAGACATACAGACATACAGACATACAGACATACAGACATACAGACATACAGACATACAGACATACAGACATACAGACATACAGACATACAGACATACAGACATACAGACATACAGACATACAGACATACAGACATACAGACATACAGACATACAGACATACAGACATACAGACATACAGACATACAGACATACAGACATACAGACATACAGACATACAGACATACAGACATACAGACATACAGACATACAGACATACAGACATACAGACATACAGACATACAGACATACAATACAGACATACAGACATACAGACATACAGACATACAGACATACAGACATACATACAGACATACAGACATACGAATACAGACATACAGACATACAGACATACAGACATACAGACATACAGACATACAGACATACAGACATACAGACATACAGACATACAGACATACAGACATACAGACATACAGACATACAGACAATACAGACATACAGACATACAGACATACAGACATACAGACATACAGACATACAGACATACAGACATACAGACATACAGACATACAGACATACAGACATACAGACATACAGACATACAGACATACAGAATACAGACATACAGACATACAGACAATACAGACATACAGACATACAGACATACAGACATACAGACATACAGACATACAGACATACAGACATACAGACATACAGACATACAGACATACAGACATACAGACATACAGACATACAGACATACAGACATACAGACATACAGACATACAGACATACAGACATACAGACATACAGACATACAGACATACAGACATACAGACATACAGACATACAGACATACAGACATACAGACATACAGACATACAGACATACAGACATACAGATACAGACATACAGACATACAGACATACAGACATACAGACATACAGAAGTAGAGTGTAAAAGATAGTTCTGAAACATACCCCCCACTCTCCACGCCTGTAGACCCCCCACCATTAGCCCCCCACCCATACCCCCTCTCCACAAATTCTGAAACAGACCTCCCACTCTCCATGCCTGTAGACCCCCCACCATTATCGCCCCACCCCCCTCTCTTCACAAATATAGCCACCTCTCTGATGTATTAGAATGTAGTATATCCTCCCACCACCGTCTTAGAACATAATTAAACCTCTCTCCAATAAGAATGCCACACCCCAAGACCATTAATTGATAACCGGTTTGGGTGGAGGTGAGTGGGTTTTCAGTATAGGTTCAAGGGAACCAAAATGAAAGAAGCGTAAACCGGTTTGATCGAGTTCAATAAACTGTTGAATGATGGTCATGCACCTGAGAAACCTGTTTGAGCGGATGTGAACCGGTTTGATGGGGTTCAAGAAGATTCAATGAACTTGCTCTCCGAATGCCACACTCCTAGACCATTAATTGATAACCGGTTTGAGTGGAGGTGATTGGGTTCTCAGTATAGGTTCAAGGGAACCAGAATGAAAAAAGAGTAAACCGGTTTGATCGAGTTCAATAAACTGTTGAATGATGGTCATGCACCTGAGAAACCTGTTTGAGCGGATGTGAACCGGTTTGATGGGATTCAATAAGATACAATGAACTTTCTTTTTGATGTATTAGAATGTAGTATACCCTCACACCACAATCTTAGAAGATAATTAAGCCTCTCTCCAAGATAAACACCACTCCCCTTAATTGCACACATACCAAAAAAACACACGTATGAGATGGGTGGCCACCAAGGAGAATATTTTTGTTGTGAGTGTAATTTACAGTATATGTCGCTGAGCAGTAGAATGTATCTTTTTTTGAAATATATAAAAGTGCTATTTTTTCTATTATCACCGCAATCAATGTGTGGTAGGCTGTGAGCTGTTTTTACTCCACTGGATAAACTAAGTGAAACTGTGACATGGGAACAATGTAATTAGAGAAAAATACTGTCCAAATCAAGAGGAATTCAAGAATCACTTGGATTGTCTAAAAAACTTAATGCAATGATTATATACAACATATAGTGTAACAGACGGAAATGAGTCATAAGAATTACTATACCCAAAAAAATACTGACGAAGGCTCTACACCTATAGCAGCTGGTCATTGTCCTAACACCAGACAAAAAAATACTGCCGACTACATAAATGCATCGATGCAAGGTCAAAAAAGTAACAAGTTATGATGGCTACAACCATGTAAGGAAAAATGAATGTACCAGACTGCTTGAAGGTACATGGAAGTAAATTGTTAAATTAAGTACCTGAAAAAGCAATCAGAACACCAGTGCACTTCAAAACTCGATGCCTGTCTACAAAAAACCAAGGATGTAATGCTTATTTAGCAAGTGCATTGCTCTCTCATAAAATGAAAAATCCCTCGACGTATGGAAGGCGATTTAATTTATTGAGCCATTAAGAAACTGCCTTATGACAGGAGATACATATATGGAAATCCGTGAATAATAAAATTAATGAGTAGTAATAAATTGAAACCACTAGTGGTAGAATGCAGGTAGCACTAATTTGTTTGCATTGAACAGGACAAAAAACCGTACTGGTATATAAAGGCACTAGAACTGTTCTCGTCCTCGTACAAGATATTTGATATTTTGTGAACATGGCAGCGATCAAGATTTTGTCCCACATGAGAAGGCAGGCAGAGGAAGAGAGTTTTGAGGAAGTTGATACCAGCTTCGAAGTTATCTCTGGAAGGCTGGAAGAGCTACGACCCATTAACGCTTCCACACCGGTGAGTAAAAAAAAATATTTAATCAGTTTAAACCTCTACTCTTTAGTGATGTTTTTTGTAAGAAAGTGTTGTGTACCCAAAAATTATCCAAAAAACTATTTAGTCAGTGTAAACTGCTACTTTTTAGCGATTTTTGTGAGATTATTTAGGAAATATTCATAAATGAATAAGTACAGTTTTAAAGCTCTATTAATTAAATATATGATATAGTAAGAGTTATCAGTATTTGATCTACTTTCAGTGCTTCAAACCTTACCTCAAGACTTGAAAAACAATATTAGGATTTTGTTAGATCAATCTCTTAGGTTTTTACAATATTAGGATTTTGTGAGAATAATCTCTTAGGCTTTTTACAAGAATAGAATTCTTAGAAATAAATTATTTTTATTCGTTATAGATACGCAGTCGTCAGGACCACGCAGAAACTGAGGAAACCGAGGGGGAAGATGAATTTAATACGACTATAAGCGATGAGGCAGAAAACTTCCTGCAGGAAGTGAACAATTTAAAAAGTAGAGGATTACAATTAGCTAGAAAACATAAAAAAAAACAGATGGATATTCAAAGAAAAATTAATAAACACAGAATGAAAATTTTAAAATTAGAAAGTAAATTAAAAAAAATTGATGATTTTATCAATTTATGTCAAAATTTAAGCACGTAGTTTTTTGCTGATTTTTTATTTTTGCTGATTTTTTGAGAAATTCATTTCGCTTTTTTATTTTTTTATTTTATAGATCTCAAAATTTCCATCTTTTCTTTATTATGGTTTCTGTATAGTTCTTATTTTTAAGTTGTTATTTTTAAGTTGTTATTTTTAAGTTGTTATTTTTAAGTTGTTATTTTTAAGTTGCTTTTTAAGTTGTTATTTTTTAATTGATAATCTTAATAAATATTTTTAACTGATAACTTCGTTTTTGATTTAACAAAACAGAAAATGCGTTCAGAGTGTTATGAAAAGAGTACTATGAAAAGAAGATTGACAAAGAGATGCAACAACAACAAATATGGCTGAACTTCAAAAATTGATTTTGTTATGTTATTTCAATAAATGAAAAAATCTCTGGTCTACCATACATTAAGACAAGATTGTCTTTCAACTAAATGGGTGAACAATTGTAAAGTCACACTTACTCGAAAGAAGACTGGCCTCTATATACCACCACAAAAACACATCATAACTAATTACAATAAGTCCCACATTCTTCACGTTGTATTGGAAAACGACAGCGAATCCACGGCGCCACGCATTGCGATGGGTGAAACGGTGGTACGGTTAGAGTGAGAGTCAAGACTGGTTATCCAAATTCGGCGACCCGGGGCCGGCGACCGAACAACGGGTCCTACCTACCTGCAGCTGTACCAGTTTTGGTTGAGGTGTATAATAACGGTAATTTATCACCCCAAATCCACGACCACAAAATGGAGCTCAGTAGCGTTGTACGAGGGCAAGCTGAGTAATATCTACACTACGAGGGGAAGCTGTGTAAGATCTACACTATGTGGGGGAGCTGAGCAATATCTACACTACGAGGGGTATCCTTTATGTTCCAACCACCCCTCCCTCAGCAACTTCCACCATTACGGTAAACGCGACCTCGTAATACGGTTGACGACAAAGCAGAACAGGTTTAACAGGTATGCTAAAGTGATTTTTTCGTTTGGATTGAAGTATTATAAAATGGGGCTCCAGCGCAGATCTCTCAGTAGTTGTATAGATATAGCTAACAAATGGCGAACTCAACCAATGTTTGTGATGCGATCAAAGCGCAAATAAAAAATGAGTTTGACGAGTGGCAATCTAAAACAAATATTCCAGAGCGATTTACAAAGATGGAACAGCTCAAAACATTGTACAACGCGGTTAGAGATTTTGAAGCTGGTTGGATATGTCAATGTGATTTAATCAATAGTATTAAATACAGTGAAAGGGCGGATTTATTTTACCCTCAGATGAGTCGACTGCCACCAAAGTTATACTGTTTTTTAAAAGAACAGTTTGAAGCTGAGGATCAACAAGTTCCCGTACGTACAGCAACCTCTCTACAAGTCACAGTGTTGTCAGATGGAAGGCGACAAGTTCGTGCTTATGAATTGTAAGCCACAGGAAGAGGAGTATGTGAAGACCCCCCCCTCCACCACCTTGTAACATGAAACATGTTAGTTTTTGTGACGATAACATCACAAGATACATAGTTGTGTGGTCCACCGCGGCAAGATTTGCGCGACAAGGAACGTGGCAACAGACTTTAGCAGACCGGTGTAGATTTGAGCAGCGCGTGACGCAAACTGCACAGGTTTTAGACAGAGTGTTGTGTGGAAACCATAGAGACAAAGTGTATAATGAGCGATTTGAGAATATAAGTGTGTCAAGTATATTGCAGGGTTATGCCCAGAATGTTATATCTAAATTGAAGAAAAAAATGGGGCAATAATAATACATTCATACATTCCAAACCCACACAGATCTATAACAATGGAGGGAGGCTTTCAGTTTTGTAATTATTTTTGATATGTATAATTGGGGGTATGAGTTGTTTTATTATATCCATTGTAGACATGTTATGTATGTACATTTCTTCACGTGTTAAGACAAGTTGTTACATTTAAACCTCACCTCTTGTAATTCATCAAGTAGAAATAAAAAAAGACGTTGAATACAATTATGCTTTTTTATTAAAAATTAGAACTCAATTGTTACAGCATCAAAACATACAATACTTTCACTTATACAAATCTTTCTTGTCGATCCAAGAAGACCTATTTAGCCCAAACCATGAGACTAAAACCTTCGACCCCTTCCGTTTCAAAATTTTTTCAACCAAGTACACGTCTGGATATTTCACTTTCTGAAGTTCGGGGGTATAAAAAGTACCCAAGATATCTTGACCATCTTCGTCCTCCAGCAGGTAAGTGGTAGGGTTTGTATAGCGAACTTTTCTGATTTTAAAGACTTCATTGGACCAGTTTGGTGTGTAGGCCTTATTGAAGGTTGTTCTATGTTTGCTAACCCGCACATGAGTACCTGCTTGATATTTGACGCCCTTGGGGTCAATGGTCTTCAAACGCTTGTACACCGTATTCAAGAGGAGTTTGGCGTTCTTTTTGCTAACATCTTTTGGCCTCATTCGAATTGTGCGATGTATTGTGGCATTGTATGCGTCAGTTATCTTCGGTAGAAGGTCTAACCATCTGTATGATCCTTGGAGACTGAATTGCTTCCACATATGGTTTTTCAACGTACGATTAACTCTTTCAACTACGCTTGCTTTCATTGTAGAGTATGTACTATAGTGATTAATTTTGTAGTGTTTCATTAATTTCTGAAAGTCATTATTGTAAAACTCTTTCCCCAAATCCGTCTGCAAATTTTTTGGTATATCTGGCATTTGCGCAAGAATGTTATTCATGGCTGCTGTAACTTCTTTTCCTGTTTTTCTTTTAACCGGTTGCGCCCACACAAATTTACTAAAGACGTTGATAACAATTAAGATGTAACGAAATCCTTTGTTAGTCTTCCAGTATGGAAGCATTTCCACGAGATCTGCCTGTAGAAGATCATTTAGCCCCTTTACAATAACTCGACGACGTCGGTATGTTTTTCTAGCGGGTTTATGTAGTTCTTGAACAATTTGTGTTTTAAAGTTCATCATTGTTTTACTAGTGGGCATCGAAGTACAATGTGAGCGTCGAGGTTGGGTTTAGGGTCTCGACTTGTGTAAAATTGTAATATGTCACCTTTTTGTAATATAGTATTGGCGGTAATCGAGCGTGAATCACGTGTTACCCTAACTTTTTTTGGTAGAGAAAGACTATCCACGATCCCTGCCACCGGGACGATATAATCTTTTTCATTATCACCGAATGTATAGAACATCCCTTCAGATGTAGTAGAATAAATAGGTAATGCACACAAACTATATAAGTTTGCTGTTAGAAAATCCGTGAATAAAGATGAAATAATATTGTTTTTTGAATGAAAAATATGTCTTCCAAATTTATCGACAGGCATTGTTACAGTGTAGCTGTCCAAACCATAATGAAGAGATTTGAGTCCTCACATTTATTTTATAATTTTTAATTCCCGGAGCTCCTCCAGTATAGAAAGTATCTCATTCTGATGTGAATTGTTTCCCGCTAATTTTGAGGCAATTAAAATTCGAAGGCGGGGGATCAACTCATTGGGGTCATTATAATAGACATAGTCAATTGGATTATTCGTAAGGCGAAGCATTCCTTTTCCTTTAAAAGAATGTACTCTTCGTAACCGACCTTTCGGTGGAGCAGGTTTCTCAAATGATTCTGGTCTGTAATCCGTCACACCTTTTAGTATGTTGTGTTCTTGTAAATATGGTTTGATTATATTCCTATACTTAGGTATTGTGGTCCCCTGTATTTGAGTATGGGGCTCATTATTTCTCCGGTATGTATTAGTACGGGCTAGCATATCCATATATTGAGTTAAATCATGTTGTGTGAATCCAATGGGGTTCTTTTTGAAAAGTAGTTCATAGAGACCTGGCGTACCTTTATATTTTATCTTTTCAACTACTATATCTGGTCCATCGAAAGTGACTAAGCTTTTACCCAGATTAAACTTATCGGTATCAAGATCATGCGTTAAGCCATACGTGCGATCGAAATCTTTTTCATCTCCGCGCAGAGACGCATCTACATACTGTCGAGGTAAGGGGTCAAAACTTTCAAGGTATGATTCATATCCAGGTGCATCAATCAGTTGCTCTAATTCTTGTCGAGCATTTGTGACAGCTTGATTGATTGACTGATTTTCTCTATCGAATATTGTTGAATTAGGATCATACTCCTCTAGTGTCGAAACGGTGTTGGGATCTGGGAGATTGGAATATGTGTCCTCCAGAAAGCTTACTCCTACCGGTGGTAGATATCTTGTGTACAAATCTTCTTTCAATTCTTTACGGAGTGAATCCAACTTTTTAGGTGTAGATGTTGTTGATTCTACTTTTGTCGGTTCCTGTTTAATTTTAGGTACTTCAACCTTCTCAAGCAGTTGCTGCAAGGGCTCTGATATAGGTTTGAACCGCTTGTGTAGCTCACTTTCTGTATCAGCTATATCTGATTTCAGAGCCAGATATTTTTGCTTGACAGCTTTTCTTGTTTTGATCAACTCTTTTGCTAATTTAGGATCCATGTTTCTATACGAAATGTTTGTTTTATACTACGAAAATGGTTGAGTAAACAATATTTATATACGATTTCTAAAAACTAATGTTGCTGGTGAAACACTTTCTATACCGTCCTGAGTTCCTGGGGGCATCCTTGTCGATCACTACAAAACTGTGTGGCTCTTGCCAACATAACGAACACAAATTTTTAAATTCGTTAAAAGACATATCCAAACTTATGTGATCATCATAAATATGTTTCAAATTCAAATTGTCTTGTGGGAATAAAATCAACAGGTTGAGATTGTCTCTCAAATTATGCTTGGGTGTTGCAGTATACGTTTGACAAAGATAGAAGCAGTCTGTATTTCGGTGTCGTCCAAAACTGAAATATTGTCTAATGATATTTTGACTGCAGGAGGAAACATCATCGAAAATAATAACAGCGTTTGGTTTGATGAGTTCTGGTGATACAATATTCTCATCCTCACTATATTCAAAGTACCCTATTTGCTTCAGTGGTTTGAATAAGGTGCGTAAATACTGATATTTAGGTTGGTACAGTGACTTGCAGTATAAGTATACGTTTTCGAATCGCAATCCATTTGGGTGTGTCAACAAACTTATCATGACATTTGTTTTCCCTGATCCACTAGGACCGACAATTAAGGCTCGCTTAGAAGCTCCATTGAAAAGATGACCATGTTTTCTAAGCAGATGTTCCTGAGCAATTCCGTCATAATTTTGCACAGGTAATTGTACGACTGATGGTTCCACCTTCATTCTTCGAAGCTATAAATAGTACTGATGCCAAACTTCTCAGCATACTTAACTTTATACCTGATAAAAAGTATAAAAATGACGATTCATCGCAAGTTATTGAACAGTAACAAACGAGCAGTGGCAGCGAAAGGTACCGGTTTATTGGACTCTGTTATAGATAAGCTCCCTTTTGAATTACATCTACCCTCCTACAGATTTTGCGGGCCAGGTACTGCCCTGCAACAAGGCCTTGAGCGAGGTGATACTGGAATAAATCCACTCGACAACGCCTGTAAAAAACACGATATTGCTTACGCATCATCCAAAGATAGCAATACTCGTCGTCAAGCGGACACAATCTTACGTGATCAAGCTCTCAAACGAGTAGTGGCATCTGACTCATCAATAGGTGAAAAGGTAGCTGCACTAGGTGTCACAGCTGCTATGAGCATCAAGAAAAAGTTAGGTCTTGGTATGCGTAAAAAAAAGTTTAGCCGTAAGGCGAAAAAGACTGGGCATGGTCTAAGGAAAAAACGACGCAGTGTGAAAAAATCTCGACTGCTTCCGATTCCTAAAACAGGAGGATTCCTACCTATACTTCTCCCACTTCTGGGTGCACTAGGTGCACTTGGAGGGGGGGCAGCATCAATCGCAAAAGCTGTTAATGATGCAAAGGCTAGTCAGTCTCAGCTGGCGGAACAGAAGCGACACAATCTAGCATTAGAACTTGCTAAACAAGGAAAAGGTTTATATTTGGCACCATATAAAAAAAACTGCTAATTAGCCTTCCTAGACATGCTCTAACGAACATAGATTTGATGGAATTTGCAAAAAAAATGAAGATTCCAAAGTTTAGGGGGGTTTTCATGAGAGACAGTTTACCTAGGAGAATTCGTGCTAAAGAGTGTGGTATCATTAATTTAGATGTCTCAACGGGTAGTGGTTCTCACTGGACTGCCTATTTGAAAAACAATAATCATGTCATATACTTTGATTCTTACGGTAACTTACGTCCTCCGAAAGAAATTGTTAAATACTTTTACAGCAATAACGATGTCACAGATATAGAGTACAACTATGAGACTATTCAATCATTTAACTCACACAACTGTGGGCAGCTGTGCTTGAGATTCCTATATAAGGTCAGCCCAATGCTCCTCCACTGAATATTGCTACATCATGTCAATGACATTTACTCTTACCGGTAATTCTTCTACTCTCCAAGCTGACTTCAATCCTCCAATCGAGCTAGCTGATGATGCAGAGTATGAAATAGGTTTATGCAACTTTGAATCATTCAACGTAATTCCTAATATCAATGACTCCAACAATACGTTCATCTACTCGACGACTTCACTTGAGACAGATAGGGTTTCGTTTAAAATTCCTGTTGGTACATATGAAATATCAGACATAGTTGCTTTTCTTCAACGCAAACTTCCAGCTGGGTTGCAAATAACACTTACTGCCAACCAGGCGTCATCAACCGTCACTTTAAGAGCAAATTTTGATATCGATTTTACTCCAGCAAATACTATTGGACGCTTGTTAGGTTTTCAGCCCCAAGTATTACAAAGGAACATGTTCTATGATTCCGATTTCCCCGTTGAAATTTTGAAAGTAAATTCACTGTGTATCGATTGTAGCATAGCAACAGGTTCCTTCACGAATGGGCAACCTGTCATATAGTTCACCACTTTTTCCCTGGCACCGGTGTAGGGTATAAAATCATAGAAGCTCCACAAACTGTGCTTTATTTTCCTGTGACTGTCAAGACTATCACCACGTTAACTTGTAAAGTGCTTGATCAAGACAACGATCTTGTGGACTTCAGAAACGAAACTATTACTATCCGTCTGCACTTACGTAAATCAAATAATGGTAATTAGATACAACGTTCCATACCACACGGAAAAAACCTATAAAAACCTGAATCGAAGATTTTACGACATCAGTGTTGGACCAGTCAACGCTACATCACGTCGTCGCACCTTGACCAAGGCAAACAAACAATATTTAAAGTCATTGGGGCTTCAACTGCTGCTCTAAAAATGAGTATTTTAAATGTTACCGAATCACCACTGATCGATAGATCCATAACAGATCTGGAGTACCACACCTATCAACCATATATTAATGCCAACTTTGATCATAACGATGAAATTAGAATTGGTATCCAGGAGCTGGACGCCATTACTTTACCTTCTCAAAGTTTTGTATACATTGAAGGAGCCTTAAATAAGGCTGATGGTTCACCATCTACAAATTTGAAATTCATCAACAATGCCTTTAGCTTTTTGTTCCGAGAAGTTCGGTATGAGTTGAATGGAGTGGTAGTGGATTCGGTTCGAAACGTGGGACTCACTTCAACCTTGAAGGGGTATCTGTCTTACAATGAAAATGAGAGTTTGCGGCTACAAAATGCTGGTTGGTTTCCAAAAGAAACACACTTTTCCAGTGCTGGTAAATTTAATGTTTGCATTCCATTAAGCATGTGGATGGGATTTTTTGAAGACTATAGAAAAATAATTCTGAATATGAAACAGGAACTAGTTTTAATTCGTAGTAATGATGACGTTGATGCAGTTGTTACAACTGCAGATGAACAACCCAAAATTACTATAGAGAAAATTCAGTGGCGAGTACCCCACGTTTCGGTTGATATACCAGAACAGTTAGCTCTAACAAAACTGGTAAACAAAAATGTTGATATACCGCTTTACTTCCGTAGCTGGGAGCTTGTAGAGTATCCCTCCCTACCACAAACTACCAGACATACTTGGCCAGTTAAAACTAGTACCAAACTAGAAACCCCTAGGCATGTGATAATTGCTTTTCAATCAGATAAAAAAGGTAAATTGCAATCCAATATGTCAACATTTGACCACTGCAAGCTAACCAATATTCGAGTTTTTTTAAATTCGAATCGATATCCTTATAATGATTTATATTTGGACTTTCCAAATCAAAAATTTGCTGCCTTGTATGACATGTTTTCAAAATTTCGTCATTCGTATTATGAAACTGGAAATGAACCACTTTTCACCCCTAAGGACTTTGCAACTACTGCACCACTGACACATATTGATTGTTCTAAGCAGAAGGAAAGTATTCAAACTGGGTCTGTTGTTATGCGAATTGAATTTGAAACTAGCGAGAATGTGTCACCTAACACCTCAGCGTATTGTCTCCTGCTCCATGACCGGCTTTTTTTTTACAACCCTCTAACAAAGATAGTTAAACAGCGTTAGACTATAAAATCATTAAGCTACCAGACCAACCACTCATTCAAATCATGAAAGCGTACCGAAAAGCTTTAACAAGGCATCTGCAAAAGCTCAGGGCTCTGAGAAAAGCACTAAACTTTTATTGCTTGAAACAGCGTGTTGTGAGACAGTTTGCTGATTTAAAACTATGAATTTAATTGTGGACATACAGGGCTTCAAATTGGAGCACAATAAGTTCATAGTGAAAGAGCTGGCTGCCTTTGATGGAGTTAAAATCTGTCACTACATTTTTAAACCACCGTTTCCTTGGGACCTATTACCACGTGACCTGCAAACGCAAGCTCGATGGCTGATAAATCATCATCACTGCATTCCATGGGCTTCTGGATTCACACCACTTCATAAGGTATCTACTATCCTCCAGGAGTTAACGTCCACAGCAAACCAAATTTTTGTGAAGGGGAGAGAAAAAGCAAACTATGTAAGGCAGTATTCAGTAAAACCGATAATCGAACTGGATGAACACCCTCGCCTACCGGAAGGTCCAGCGCGCTGCTTTTACCACGTCAAAGATACATGCATATGTTCCTTATCAAATGTCTATTTTTTATATGATACTTTCATTATGTCATAGGTTATTCAAAAAATAAACTGTTTTTACCATTCTTATAGTTTTATTTACAGCAGAAATGCTGAACTAATATCTAACATTACATTTATTAGTGGCAATTACATTCTTCTTTGAAGGTGTTCTCATAGACGTACAGGAACTCCATCGCCATGGTAGTATTTTCTGTTGGAAAACTCTCTGCTGAATGTAGTAAATTGGCTGCATTTGTGATAAGATCCCCACCTTGAGTTTGAAGCCCGTTCTGTAACACTCTAAAGTAGTTTCCAAATTTTTGTAGTTTGAAGAGTTCAACGGTGTGATTCACAACTGGTAGCAAGTTCCACAGCGATGCCAAAGATTCGTATCCCAGGTATATCACTGAGCCATCTTTTGTCAATTTTAGAACTGGTGTACCGGAAATGTGTGTAAAGTTGATGGAGCAACAGCTCGTCAGAATTGGTGCACTTGCATCCGTTGCATACATGTTATGGGATATAACGTTTTGATAATCCAGGAACTCTTTCCACTCACTTTCAGTAAACACGATGTTATCACCTTTAACCCCCATCAGCTTAATTCCAGGCGAGTAATTGTATGCAGGATAAACTCCAATGGTCACATGTTTGCTTTTTGATTTGTTTAACGGATATCTTCTTTCACCTAGTACCACAACTGCATTATGGCTGGTCTGAGTGCTGCTGTCCACCATGTTGTATGAATAACTCTCTTTCAACACTGGATTTTTTTGCTGGGTAAACATTTCACTAGTCGTTGAGTATAGTTGGCTGATCCACTGTTGACTGTACCACTTCACACTGTCTTCACCACTTTTGAACCAGTGTCTAGTCATCGTTTGATTGTGGGGGGTATATACCGGTGCACTGCTGAGAAGTGGGAGGTATAAAACCAGCAGTACTAGGGTACACAACATCGCTGTAATCACAGGAATCCTCTGAAGTTTTGAATAAACACTAGTGTTCTCCTCCTCCTTCCGCACACACATGCGTTGTAACAGTTTATTGATGTGTTTTGCATAAACACAACCTTTTGTATACTTAACATGATCCTTGATAGGACAATCACCTTTTCTCCAATTATACAGTTTAACTCCACAACAAAATGCTTGACATATGTCACCCCTTCCAGTGTAAAAGAATCCAGCTAGAGCGATAGGTAGGGGGTCGACGTGATTTGGCCACTTACTAAATGTTAATAGACGTTTATCTAAAGAATTGAACTGCTTAAAGTTCACTGAGTGATCTTCACCACACATGACGTACAGTGTTTTCGAGACAACTAAGCAATCATCGATATGTTGCATCAATATAACTCAATATCTTTAGTGGAGGGGGGTTGTGACTGTGCAATTACGTACACGCTCTGTATCTTTTTATTCTCACCGTAATTGGAGAGTGAGTATTGATAGTGCGTGAGTATGACAATAACAACACATAATGTTCTGTATCACAAATAGTTTTATTGTTTTAAAAAAGAAAAAACCATGCCATAATCAAACATTATGCTTCTTCTCAATCCATTACACTTGTTGGAGCAAGTATATCTGTAGACTCTGGTGTTTCTGATAGACCTGATGCCTCTGCTGGACCTTGTGTATCTGTTGTGCCTTGTGTCTCTGCTGGACCTGGTGTCTCGCTGTCTTCAACACCCTCAACTACAGTCTGGATTTGTTGTCGACACTCCAACTCACAGGTGGCTGGTTCCTCAGGAAAAGCGATTCGTATTTGAACATCTTCAGGTAGAAATCGGAAGACTTGTCTGATTTCTGGAAAGTATGTTTTCAGGCGAATGATGGCTCCTATCCAACATTCTCCGCAGATCTTCCCTTCTTGGTACAGTTCTGTAAGTTCGAGCGCTGTACCTTCCAGTTTTGCTCGTTTCTGGCACTCTTCCATCGACCACCATCGCTCCATACCGTAAATTGCTTCGTGGTCGTACTCCCAACGATTTTTACTGAGTTCATCACAGAGGTAGTCTAACGCGCTGGTGAAATCCGTCACAGATACTGTATGACTGTATGCACGCCACATGTTTGCTGACTATGTGTACCATGAATGACCGCAGGCCTGTTAATACATCTACGTCTGTATAACTGGAGGGGGTGAGATGTAGGAGGGGATGTGGTTAGTGGTGGGAGGTGTTAAAGCAGTTTCAAGTCAAACTCAGCGATATAAAATTCTTCTTCTTCTTCGTCTTCTTCTTTGTCTTCTTGTTTATCATTACTTTTAGGTTGGACAAGTGTATCAAGCATATCCCCAAACTCTATCTGGTTTTCGATTTGTCTGTATCTTTCCATTACTGGGATTGCGTGATGCCCCCAAGCCATAGTATGAATACTGCCAGGAACAAAATACCTTTTGTCATCTACACTCGTCAAAGCTACCTTGTTCTTCAGCTCTGTGTAAATAGTGTGCAAACATGATTTAAAGACAAACATTTTCTTGTACAAGTTTCCTCCTTCCTTAACTATGTGCTTGTAATCAGCTACAGTTAACTCTTTGATAGCACTATTTCTCACACCTTTTGCTTTTTTGATATCACCGTCCTGTAGTTTTATACAATATGTTTTTGCACCTAAGCCATAAAATTTGTGAATTGGAGCTCCCGCATATTCATCTTTCATTTTTCCAACCACAGATGGGGTCTTCGTAATTCCATGTATATTATTTTCTGGAAAATTCGATGTATCGAAATAGTTGATATTAGTTCTCATATCATCATAAAAGTTGTCTGTTCTTATATGCATCACTAACGAATCTGTATCTGTGTAGCATAGTACAGCATCATCACCATATTTTGCTTTGATATAGTCATAGTAAAAGCTGTACATTATATTTTTGGCTATCTCTAATACAGTGAAGCCCACAAATAATGGTTTGTCATAAGTAATTTCTATGGGAGACATTTGCACTGCGACTAGATTCTCGGAAAATATGGAAACTGATTTGAAATTCGGCTTACTAATCAAATCTTGTGCTCCAACACTTCCTTGAGTTGACTCCCAGTGTGTACAAAGTCTGATGTCAACACGTTTGTCTGGATTCTCCATCGTTTTGCCAAATACTGCATTATTGAATAATTTGAATAAATCTTTCTCAAATTTGCTACTTGCTTTATTCCTCAAAATGGTATTTAGATCAATGTAACTTTTCAGCCAGGGTGATTGGTCAAATTCAAGAATTCTGTGTATTTTTTTTAATTGTAGCCCATGTTGTAAACACTGTTGTAGATTTCTGTAGTGGATGACGTACTTGGTTTTATTTTTCAATGTGGCCAGAAGCTTCTTGTGTTTTCCTTTGGGTGGCACAGCTGTTTCAGGGCAGAAAGGAAGGTCGTTGTGGAGGTCATGTAAATGCTTTGGATACAGTAAGTCAACTTCTAAAATATACCCCTTTTTACTGTTTTCATCGGCAGTGGACCACTTGCAGCTTTCAATCTCTCCTTCTGTTAACCATTTGAAACCTCCGGTTGGTAAGCACTGTGACATTGCTTTTCCATACAGATTCGTGGCATCGAGGTAAACTACATATGAGGAGGGTTTTGTTTCATCATAATCTGATATGAACTTGTTGTTTGCTTCTGCAGCTCTTTGACTGCATTGGCTCAAACCTCCTCTGATAGCCTTTCGAAAAAAGTGGAGCATATCCACATCTGTTAGCAGGTCCAACTCCACTTTCGTTTTACGCAGCATTGCATCCCATGCCAACGAAGGTGCTGTGAAGTACTGAGCTGGATCCAACTTGTACGTCGTCAAACTCACTATACGAAAACGTTCAAACACATCTGCTAAAAGCAGCACGTCTGATTTAATATACACATCTGAATAATCCCCCAACGTTTCGCACTTGAAAAGCTTCCAAACGTAGCAAGCTCGATTATATTCTTCAGTAGTAATGTTTTCACCCCGCAATATATCAAAAAACTCAGCTCTGCTAGGTAACGAGGTGACACTTAGTTTTTCCCAGGAATCAACGTATGAATATGGAAAAATTCCTTTTTTTCTTATTTCATTGAATTCATCTTGATTTGAAAAAAATTTTTTTATTTCACAGCATTCCTCTGAGGCTAACGTTTCACTTAATTTATCCAGTGCGCTGGGTAGAAACCTGTATGAATCCAGGAATCGCAACTTCATGAATACATTGTCTTCTTTATCATTTCCTTGCTCTACTAAAATCCTTTTTGAAAACGAAATATACTTTTCTTTGTTTTGTGCAATGACGTCTACTTTTTCTTTGTCTAATGCTAGTTTTTTTATAAATAGGTGACTATCGTAATTACTTAAGTTGTGCAGGAACACAGGCACAAAGCGTGGTAGCTTATAGTTGAGATTGCACACTGAATGAGCGGCAAACCTGTATTTCCCTGTCAGGTGACAATGATCTCTAACTTTGATATCTGCTTCTTGGAACTCTTTTTCACACACATGGCACACTGTGCTTTTCTTGAATTCATCTTCTTCTTGTGGTGTCAGTGGTAACATCTCTTTTGGTTGTTTCAAATATGTATGATATAGTCTAACTACGTGTTCTTCTAGTTTCTCTACAAATTTTTCAGCAGCATCGAGTCCTCTATATTGTACTATTTGTGATACAGAATCATCGAATGAGCATTTTATATAGAAGCAGAATGAAAACGGCACGTGCTCGAACGTTTTTACTGAGAACGAATCTTCACTATTCGGCTCAGCATACTGAATAGGTTTCAGCATACTTTCGAAATCGGCATAGACTACAAAGGGGACTTTTAACTGCTTCTCTAGATTAGTGAATTTTAATTTGTTTTTTGGTATATACTCTCCATACTTGTTCAAACTCATATTTGTTGTTGGTAGCTTCGTTGTAACATGATTGCAATCATAAGTTTGATGTCGTTTCAATTTTTCCATTGCATCGTAGCATTGTAGACATCCATCACATATATAAATGCGACCCACATGCCGTGACCTTTGTCTGGAGATTAGTCGAGACATATCTTTGATCAGACAATAGTGATGTTCACCATTTTCTGTGAGTAGTAATAAATTTACATGAGTGGCTCTTCTTCCAGATGTAAAGTATAGGGGGCCAACAACCTTCCATATATTTGTTTTGTACTCATACTCCAATCCAAACACGTTGATGGAGATATTATTCTGTTTTTCAAATCTTGGTATGTCTTTCAGCTGTACAGGGAAATCTATACCATCAAAATTCAATAAACTTGAGAAATGTGGGTAAGATGTAGATCTACATGGATGCCCCATCGGTGGTATAAGAGCTGCTACAATCGAGTGCGCAAAACAACACTGGTCTTTGTTTTGGATATTCAGCACAGCCCTCTTGTATTCTATTTGTTTTGGTAGCTTGATGAAGCTTCCTGCTCTTAAAGGATTATATTGGTTTATATTTACCTCCAAATATAATAAACTCATTAACAACCACCCTGATTCTTTTTCTTCAAATGTTCCACACTTATTTACGATTTCTGTCTTGAATTCTTCATATATTTCATCCAACGCTGTTGATATCACAATAATTTTGTTTTTTGTATTAAAAGATTTTATATCTGTAGTCTGTTTCTCTGGTTTGCTATAAATACCAAAAAGCTCACAGTTTACTTTTAATGCCTGATATTCTGTTCGGTATTGTTTGATAATAGCAATTACTTTTTCTTTGACTCCTTGAAAAAATGCATCACAGTCCAACTTCACTTCTTCATTGGTTGTAAAACGATATGTACAGATCCTAGACTTGAATGCACTTGCTACCTTCTCCACACCTGGTGCTACAGCGGTTCCCGTTGCTTCCAATCGTCTCTTCCGTCGCCTTTGATTGTCTGCTCCCTGATCAGTTACAGATGTTGATGATGCATTGGCTTCACACCGTCTCCCACCCACTCTATCACTTTGGTTGTCTGCATTATGATCGAGCGTTGGTTGACCGTTGCTTCCCGATGTTGATGGTGTTGGATCATTGCTACTTCCAACCCTTCGCCTTTTGCTGCTCGACACTACATCAAATCTAAACGGACAGCTCTCTTTTTTGTGACGGCTAAGCGATGACTTAGATGCAAAAAGTTTGTAACACAATGGACACTTCATTTTACACAACACAGCAAATGTTCGCCTTTGTAGTCTATACCGATTTTTTCATATGCCTAATACTTTCAAGAGTTGCAGCTGTACTAACCTCCTTCCTTTTTAAAGCCATCTATATTCATCGCTGATGGAGATTATCCCCCACCAAACCTGTTTACTATTTTTTCTTTCTGCTTGATTTTCACTTCAAGTTCATTGAATCTTATTGAACCCCATCAAACCGGTTCACATCCGCTCAAACAGGTTTCTCAGGTGCATGACCATCATTCAACAGTTTATTGAACTCGATCAAACCGGTTTACTCTTTTTTCATTCTGGTTCCCTTGAACCTATACTGAGAACCCAATCACCTCCACTCAAACCGGTTATCAATTAATGGTCTAGGAGTGTGGCATTCGGAGAGCAAGTTCATTGAATCTTCTTGAACCCCATCAAACCGGTTCACATCCGCTCAAACAGGTTTCTCAGGTGCATGACCATCATTCAACAGTTTATTGAACTCGATCAAACCGGTTTACGCTTCTTTCATTTTGGTTCCCTTGAACCTATACTGAAAACCCACTCACCTCCACCCAAACCGGTTATCAATTAATGGTCTTGGGGTGTGGCATTCTTATTGGAGAGAGGTTTAATTATGTTCTAAGACGGTGGTGGGAGGATATACTACATTCTAATACATCAGAGAGGTGGCTATATTTGTGAAGAGAGGGGGGTGGGGCGATAATGGTGGGGGGTCTACAGGCGTGGAGAGTGGGAGGTCTGTTTCAGAATTTGTGGAGAGGGGGTATGGGTGGGGGGCTAATGGTGGGGGGTCTACAGGCGTGGAGAGTGGGGGGTATGTTTCAGAATTTGTGAAGAGAGGGGGTATGGGTGGGGGGCTAATGGTGGGGGGTCTACAGGCGTGGAGAGTGGGGGGTATGTTTCAGAACTATCTTTTACACTCTACTTACAGACATACAGACATACAGACATACAGACATACAGACATACAGACATACAGACATACAGACATACAGACATACAGACATACAGACATACAGACATACAGACATACAGACATACAGACATACAGACATACAGACATACAGACATACAGACATACAGACATACAGACATACAGACATACAGACATACAGACATACAGACATACAGACATACAGACATACAGACATACAGACATACAGACATACAGACATACAGACATACAGACATACAGACATACAGACATACAGACATACAGACATACAGACATACAGACATACAGACATACAGACAGACAGACAGACAGACAGACAGACAGACAGACAGACAGACAGACAGACAGACAGACAGACAGACAGACAGACAGACAGACAGACAGACAGACAGACAGACAGACAGACAGACAGACAGACAGACAGACAGACAGACAGACAGACAGACAGACAGACAGACAGACAGACAGACAGACAGACAGACAGACAGACAGACAGACAGACAGACAGACAGACAGACAGACAGACATACAGACATACAGACATACAGACATACAGACATACAGACATACAGACATACAGACATACAGACATACAGACATACAGACATACAGACATACAGACATACAGACATACAGACATACAGACATACAGACATACAGACATACAGACATACAGACATACAGACATACAGACATACAGACATACAGACATACAGACATACAGACATACAGACATACAGACATACAGACATACAGACATACAGACATACAGACATACAGACATACAGACATACAGACATACAGACATACAGACATACAGACATACAGACATACAGACATACAGACATACAGACATACAGACATACAGACATACAGACATACAGACATACAGACATACAGACATACAGACATACAGACATACAGACATACAGACATACAGACATACAGACATACAGACATACAGACATACAGACATACAGACATACAGACATACAGACATACAGACATACAGACATACAGACATACAGACATACAGACATACAGACATACAGACATACAGACATACAGACATACAGACATACAGACATACAGACATACAGACATACAGACATACAGACATACAGACATACAGACATACAGACATACAGACATACAGACATACAGACATACAGACATACAGACATACAGACATACAGACATACAGACATACAGACATACAGACATACAGACATACAGACATACAGACATACAGACATACAGACATACAGACATACAGACATACAGACATACAGACATACAGACATACAGACATACAGACATACAGACATACAGACATACAGACATACAGACATACAGACATACAGACATACAGACATACAGACATACAGACATACAGACATACAGACATACAGACATACAGACATACAGACATACAGACATACAGACATACAGACATACAGACATACAGACATACAGACATACAGACATACAGACATACAGACATACAGACATACAGACATACAGACATACAGACATACAGACATACAGACATACAGACATACAGACATACAGACATACAGACATACAGACATACAGACATACAGACATACAGACATACAGACATACAGACATACAGACATACAGACATACAGACATACAGACATACAGACATACAGACATACAGACATACAGACATACAGACATACAGACATACAGACTTACAGACATACAGACATACAGACATACAGACATACAGACATACAGACATACAGACATACAGACATACAGACATACAGACTTACAGACATACAGACATACAGACATACAGACATACAGACATACAGACATACAGACATACAGACTTACAGACATACAGACATACAGACATACAGACATACAGACCTACAGACAGACGTACAGACAGACAGACGTAAAGACAGACAGACGTACAGACAGACAGACGTAAAGACAGACAGACGTACAGACAGACAGACGTACAGACAGACAGACGTACAGACAGACAGACGTACAGACAGACAGACGTACAGACCGACAGACGTACAGACCGACAGACGTACAGACCGACAGACGTACAGACGTACAGACGTACAGACGTACAGACGTACAGACGTACAGACGTACAGACGTACAGACGTACAGACGTACAGACGTACAGACGTACAGACGTACAGACGTACAGACGTACAGACGTACAGACGTACAGACGTACAGACGTACAGACGTACAGACGTACAGACGTACAGACGTACAGACGTACAGACGTACAGACGTACAGACGTACAGACGTACAGACGTACAGACGTACAGACGTACAGACGTACAGACGTACAGACGTACAGACGTACAGACGTACAGACGTACAGACGTACAGACGTACAGACGTACAGACGTACAGACGTACAGACGTACAGACGTACAGACGTACAGACGTACAGACGTACAGACGTACAGACGTACAGACGTACAGACGTACAAACGTACAGACGTACAGACGTACAGACGTACAGACGTACAGACGTACCGACGTACGGACGTACAGACGTACAGACGTACAGACGTACAGACGTACAGACGTACAGACGTACAGACGTACAGACGTACAGACGTACAGACGTACAGACGTACAGACGTACAGACGTACAGACGTACAGACGTACAGACGTACAGACGTACAGACGTACAGACGTACAGACGTACAGACGTACAGACGTACAGACGTACAGACGTACAGACGTACAGACGTACAGACGTACAGACGTACAGACGTACAGACGTACAGACGTACAGACGTACAGACGTACAGACGTACAGACGTACAGACGTACAGACGTACAGACGTACAGACGTACAGACGTACAGACGTACAGACGTACAGACGTACAGACGTACAGACGTACAGACGTACAGACGTACAGACGTACAGACGTACAGACGTACAGACGTACAGACGTACAGACGTACAACATCGCTGTAATCACAGGAATCCTCTGAAGTTTTGAATAAACACTAGTGTTCTCCTCCTCCTTCCGCACACACATGCGTTGTAACAGTTTATTGATGTGTTTTGCATAAACACAACCTTTTGTATACTTAACATGATCCTTGATAGGACAATCACCTTTTCTCCAATTATACAGTTTAACTCCACAACAAAATGCTTGACATATGTCACCCCTTCCAGTGTAAAAGAATCCAGCTAGAGCGATAGGTAGGGGGTCGACGTGATTTGGCCACTTACTAAATGTTAATAGACGTTTATCTAAAGAATTGAACTGCTTAAAGTTCACTGAGTGATCTTCACCACACATGACGTACAGTGTTTTCGAGACAACTAAGCAATCATCGATATGTTGCATCAATATAACTCAATATCTTTAGTGGAGGGGGGTTGTGACTGTGCAATTACGTACACGCTCTGTATCTTTTTATTCTCACCGTAATTGGAGAGTGAGTATTGATAGTGCGTGAGTATGACAATAACAACACATAATGTTCTGTATCACAAATAGTTTTATTGTTTTAAAAAAGAAAAAACCATGCCATAATCAAACATTATGCTTCTTCTCAATCCATTACACTTGTTGGAGCAAGTATATCTGTAGACTCTGGTGTTTCTGATAGACCTGATGCCTCTGCTGGACCTTGTGTATCTGTTGTGCCTTGTGTCTCTGCTGGACCTGGTGTCTCGCTGTCTTCAACACCCTCAACTACAGTCTGGATTTGTTGTCGACACTCCAACTCACAGGTGGCTGGTTCCTCAGGAAAAGCGATTCGTATTTGAACATCTTCAGGTAGAAATCGGAAGACTTGTCTGATTTCTGGAAAGTATGTTTTCAGGCGAATGATGGCTCCTATCCAACATTCTCCGCAGATCTTCCCTTCTTGGTACAGTTCTGTAAGTTCGAGCGCTGTACCTTCCAGTTTTGCTCGTTTCTGGCACTCTTCCATCGACCACCATCGCTCCATACCGTAAATTGCTTCGTGGTCGTACTCCCAACGATTTTTACTGAGTTCATCACAGAGGTAGTCTAACGCGCTGGTGAAATCCGTCACAGATACTGTATGACTGTATGCACGCCACATGTTTGCTGACTATGTGTACCATGAATGACCGCAGGCCTGTTAATACATCTACGTCTGTATAACTGGAGGGGGTGAGATGTAGGAGGGGATGTGGTTAGTGGTGGGAGGTGTTAAAGCAGTTTCAAGTCAAACTCAGCGATATAAAATTCTTCTTTTTCTTCGTCTTCTTCTTTGTCTTCTTGTTTATCATTACTTTTAGGTTGGACAAGTGTATCAAGCATATCCCCAAACTCTATCTGGTTTTCGATTTGTCTGTATCTTTCCATTACTGGGATTGCGTGATGCCCCCAAGCCATAGTATGAATACTGCCAGGAACAAAATACCTTTTGTCATCTACACTCGTCAAAGCTACCTTGTTCTTCAGCTCTGTGTAAATAGTGTGCAAACATGATTTAAAGACAAACATTTTCTTGTACAAGTTTCCTCCTTCCTTAACTACCTATGTGCTTGTAATCAGCTACAGTTAACTCTTTGATAGCACTATTTCTCACACCTTTTGCTTTTTTGATATCACCGTCCTGTAGTTTTATACAACATGTTTTTGCACCTAAGCCATAAAATTTGTGAATTGGAGCTCCCGCATATTCATCTTTCATTTTTCCAACCACAGATGGGGTCTTCGTAATTCCATGTATATTATTTTCTGGAAAATTCGATGTATCAAAATAGTTGATATTAGTTCTCATATCATCATAAAAGTTGTCTGTTCTTATATGCATCACTAACGAATCTGTATCTGTGTAGCATAGTACAGCATCATCACCATATTTTGCTTTGATATAGTCATAGTAAAAGCTGTACATTATATTTTTGGCTATCTCTAATACAGTGAAGCCCACAAATAATGGTTTGTCATAAGTAATTTCTATGGGAGACATTTGCACTGCGACTAGATTCTCGGAAAATATGGAAACTGATTTGAAATTCGGCTTACTAATCAAATCTTGTGCTCCAACACTTCCTTGAGTTGACTCCCAGTGTGTACAAAGTCTGATGTCAACACGTTTGTCTGGATTCTCCATCGTTTTGCCAAATACTGCATTATTGAATAATTTGAATAAATCTTTCTCAAATTTGCTACTTGCTTTATTCCTCAAAATGGTATTTAGATCAATGTAACTTTTCAGCCAGGGTGATTGGTCAAATTCAAGAATTCTGTGTATTTTTTTTAATTGTAGCCCATGTTGTAAACACTGTTGTAGATTTCTGTAGTGGATGACGTACTTGGTTTTATTTTTCAATGTGGCCAGAAGCTTCTTGTGTTTTCCTTTGGGTGGCACAGCTGTTTCAGGGCAGAAAGGAAGGTCGTTGTGGAGGTCATGTAAATGCTTTGGATACAGTAAGTCAACTTCTAAAATATACCCCTTTTTACTGTTTTCATCGGCAGTGGACCACTTGCAGCTTTCAATCTCTCCTTCTGTTAACCATTTGAAACCTCCGGTTGGTAAGCACTGTGACATTGCTTTTCCATACAGATTCGTGGCATCGAGGTAAACTACATATGAGGAGGGTTTTGTTTCATCATAATCTGATATGAACTTGTTGTTTGCTTCTGCAGCTCTTTGACTGCATTGGCTCAAACCTCCTCTGATAGCCTTTCGAAAAAAGTGGAGCATATCCACATCTGTTAGCAGGTCCAACTCCACTTTCGTTTTACGCAGCATTGCATCCCATGCCAACGAAGGTGCTGTGAAGTACTGAGCTGGATCCAACTTGTACGTCGTCAAACTCACTATACGAAAACGTTCAAACACATCTGCTAAAAGCAGCACGTCTGATTTAATATACACATCTGAATAATCCCCCAACGTTTCGCACTTGAAAAGCTTCCAAACGTAGCAAGCTCGATTATATTCTTCAGTAGTAATGTTTTCACCCCGCAATATATCAAAAAACTCAGCTCTGCTAGGTAACGAGGTGACACTTAGTTTTTCCCAGGAATCAACGTATGAATATGGAAAAATTCCTTTTTTTCTTATTTCATTGAATTCATCTTGATTTGAAAAAAATTTTTTTATTTCACAGCATTCCTCTGAGGCTAACGTTTCACTTAATTTATCCAGTGCGCTGGGTAGAAACCTGTATGAATCCAGGAATCGCAACTTCATGAATACATTGTCTTCTTTATCATTTCCTTGCTCTACTAAAATCCTTTTTGAAAACGAAATATACTTTTCTTTGTTTTGTGCAATGACGTCTACTTTTTCTTTGTCTAATGCTAGTTTTTTTATAAATAGGTGACTATCGTAATTACTTAAGTTGTGCAGGAACACAGGCACAAAGCGTGGTAGCTTATAGTTGAGATTGCACACTGAATGAGCGGCAAACCTGTATTTCCCTGTCAGGTGACAATGATCTCTAACTTTGATATCTGCTTCTTGGAACTCTTTTTCACACACATGGCACACTGTGCTTTTCTTGAATTCATCTTCTTCTTGTGGTGTCAGTGGTAACATCTCTTTTGGTTGTTTCAAATATGTATGATATAGTCTAACTACGTGTTCTTCTAGTTTCTCTACAAATTTTTCAGCAGCATCGAGTCCTCTATATTGTACTATTTGTGATACAGAATCATCGAATGAGCATTTTATATAGAAGCAGAATGAAAACGGCACGTGCTCGAACGTTTTTACTGAGAACGAATCTTCACTATTCGGCTCAGCATACTGAATAGGTTTCAGCATACTTTCGAAATCGGCATAGACTACAAAGGGGACTTTTAACTGCTTCTCTAGATTAGTGAATTTTAATTTGTTTTTTGGTATATACTCTCCATACTTGTTCAAACTCATATTTGTTGTTGGTAGCTTCGTTGTAACATGATTGCAATCATAAGTTTGATGTCGTTTCAATTTTTCCATTGCATCGTAGCATTGTAGACATCCATCACATATATAAATGCGACCCACATGCCGTGACCTTTGTCTGGAGATTAGTCGAGACATATCTTTGATCAGACAATAGTGATGTTCACCATTTTCTGTGAGTAGTAATAAATTTACATGAGTGGCTCTTCTTCCAGATGTAAAGTATAGGGGGCCAACAACCTTCCATATATTTGTTTTGTACTCATACTCCAATCCAAACACGTTGATGGAGATATTATTCTGTTTTTCAAATCTTGGTATGTCTTTCAGCTGTACAGGGAAATCTATACCATCAAAATTCAATAAACTTGAGAAATGTGGGTAAGATGTAGATCTACATGGATGCCCCATCGGTGGTATAAGAGCTGCTACAATCGAGTGCGCAAAACAACACTGGTCTTTGTTTTGGATATTCAGCACAGCCCTCTTGTATTCTATTTGTTTTGGTAGCTTGATGAAGCTTCCTGCTCTTAAAGGATTATATTGGTTTATATTTACCTCCAAATATAATAAACTCATTAACAACCACCCTGATTCTTTTTCTTCAAATGTTCCACACTTATTTACGATTTCTGTCTTGAATTCTTCATATATTTCATCCAACGCTGTTGATATCACAATAATTTTGTTTTTTGTATTAAAAGATTTTATATCTGTAGTCTGTTTCTCTGGTTTGCTATAAATACCAAAAAGCTCACAGTTTACTTTTAATGCCTGATATTCTGTTCGGTATTGTTTGATAATAGCAATTACTTTTTCTTTGACTCCTTGAAAAAATGCATCACAGTCCAACTTCACTTCTTCATTGGTTGTAAAACGATATGTACAGATCCTAGACTTGAATGCACTTGCTACCTTCTCCACACCTGGTGCTACAGCGGTTCCCGTTGCTTCCAATCGTCTCTTCCGTCGCCTTTGATTGTCTGCTCCCTGATCAGTTACAGATGTTGATGATGCATTGGCTTCACACCGTCTCCCACCCACTCTATCACTTTGGTTGTCTGCATTATGATCGAGCGTTGGTTGACCGTTGCTTCCCGATGTTGATGGTGTTGGATCATTGCTACTTCCAACCCTTCGCCTTTTGCTGCTCGACACTACATCAAATCTAAACGGACAGCTCTCTTTTTTGTGACGGCTAAGCGATGACTTCGATGCAAAAAGTTTGTAACACAATGGACACTTCATTTTACACAACACAGCAAATGTTCGCCTTTGTAGTCTATACCGATTTTTTCATATGCCTAATACTTTCAAGAGTTGCAGCTGTACTAACCTCCTTCCTTTTTAAAGCCATCTATATTCATCGCTGATGGAGATTATCCCCCACCAAACCTGTTTACTATTTTTTCTTTCTGCTTGATTTTCACTTCAAGTTCATTGAATCTTATTGAACCCCATCAAACCGGTTCACATCCGCTCAAACAGGTTTCTCAGGTGCATGACCATCATTCAACAGTTTATTGAACTCGATCAAACCGGTTTACTCTTTTTTCATTCTGGTTCCCTTGAACCTATACTGAGAACCCAATCACCTCCACTCAAACCGGTTATCAATTAATGGTCTAGGAGTGTGGCATTCGGAGAGCAAGTTCATTGAATCTTCTTGAACCCCATCAAACCGGTTCACATCCGCTCAAACAGGTTTCTCAGGTGCATGACCATCATTCAACAGTTTATTGAACTCGATCAAACCGGTTTACGCTTCTTTCATTTTGGTTCCCTTGAACCTATACTGAAAACCCACTCACCTCCACCCAAACCGGTTATCAATTAATGGTCTTGGGGTGTGGCATTCTTATTGGAGAGAGGTTTAATTATGTTCTAAGACGGTGGTGGGAGGATATACTACATTCTAATACATCAGAGAGGTGGCTATATTTGTGAAGAGAGGGGGGTGGGGCGATAATGGTGGGGGGTCTACAGGCGTGGAGAGTGGGAGGTCTGTTTCAGAATTTGTGGAGAGGGGGTATGGGTGGGGGGCTAATGGTGGGGGGTCTACAGGCGTGGAGAGTGGGGGGTATGTTTCAGAATTTGTGAAGAGAGGGGGTATGGGTGGGGGGCTAATGGTGGGGGGTCTACAGGCGTGGAGAGTGGGGGGTATGTTTCAGAACTATCTTTTACACTCTACTTACAGACATACAGACATACAGACATACAGACATACAGACATACAGACATACAGACATACAGACATACAGACATACAGACATACAGACATACAGACATACAGACATACAGACATACAGACATACAGACATACAGACATACAGACATACAGACATACAGACATACAGACATACAGACATACAGACATACAGACATACAGACATACAGACATACAGACATACAGACATACAGACATACAGACATACAGACATACAGACATACAGACATACAGACATACAGACATACAGACAGACAGACAGACAGACAGACAGACAGACAGACAGACAGACAGACAGACAGACAGACAGACAGACAGACAGACAGACAGACAGACAGACAGACAGACAGACAGACAGACAGACAGACAGACAGACAGACAGACAGACAGACAGACAGACAGACAGACAGACAGACAGACAGACAGACAGACAGACAGACAGACAGACAGACAGACAGACAGACAGACAGACAGACAGACAGACAGACAGACAGACAGACAGACAGACAGACAGACAGACAGACAGACGTACAGACGTACAGACATACAGACATACAGACATACAGACATACAGACATACAGACATACAGACATACAGACATACAGACATACAGACATACAGACATACAGACATACAGACATACAGACATACAGACATACAGACATACAGACATACAGACATACAGACATACAGACATACAGACATACAGACATACAGACATACAGACATACAGACATACAGACATACAGACATACAGACATACAGACATACAGACATACAGACATACAGACATACAGACATACAGACATACAGACATACAGACATACAGACATACAGACATACAGACATACAGACATACAGACATACAGACATACAGACATACAGACATACAGACATACAGACATACAGACATACAGACATACAGACATACAGACATACAGACATACAGACATACAGACATACAGACATACAGACATACAGACATACAGACATACAGACATACAGACATACAGACATACAGACATACAGACATACAGACATACAGACATACAGACATACAGACATACAGACATACAGACATACAGACATACAGACATACAGACATACAGACATACAGACATACAGACATACAGACATACAGACATACAGACATACAGACATACAGACATACAGACATACAGACATACAGACATACAGACATACAGACATACAGACATACAGACATACAGACATACAGACATACAGACATACAGACATACAGACATACAGACATACAGACATACAGACATACAGACATACAGACATACAGACATACAGACATACAGACATACAGACATACAGACATACAGACATACAGACATACAGACATACAGACATACAGACATACAGACATACAGACATACAGACATACAGACATACAGACATACAGACATACAGACATACAGACATACAGACATACAGACATACAGACATACAGACATACAGACATACAGACATACAGACATACAGACATACAGACATACAGACATACAGACATACAGACATACAGACATACAGACATACAGACATACAGACATACAGACATACAGACATACAGACATACAGACATACAGACATACAGACATACAGACATACAGACATACAGACATACAGACAGACAGACAGACAGACAGACAGACAGACAGACAGACAGACAGACATACAGACATACAGACATACAGACATACAGACATACAGACATACAGACATACAGACATACAGACATACAGACATACAGACATACAGACATACAGACATACAGACATACAGACATACAGACATACAGACATACAGACATACAGACATACAGACATACAGACATACAGACATACAGACATACAGACTTACAGACTTACAGACATACAGACATACAGACATACAGACATACAGACATACAGACATACAGACATACAGACATACAGACTTACAGACATACAGACATACAGACATACAGACATACAGACATACAGACATACAGACTTACAGACATACAGACATACAGACATACAGACATACAGACCTACAGACAGACGTACAGACAGACAGACGTAAAGACAGACAGACGTACAGACAGACAGACGTACAGACAGACAGACGTACAGACAGACAGACGTACAGACAGACAGACGTACAGACAGACAGACGTACAGACAGACAGACGTACAGACAGACAGACGTACAGACCGACAGACGTACAGACCGACAGACGTACAGACCGACAGACGTACAGACGTACAGACGTACAGACGTACAGACGTACAGACGTACAGACGTACAGACGTACAGACGTACAGACGTACAGACGTACAGACGTACAGACGTACATACAGACGTACAGACGTACAGACGTACAGACGTACAGACGTACAGACGTACAGACGTACAGACGTACAGACGTACGGACGTACAGACGTACAAACGTACAGACGTACAGACGTACAGACGTACAGACGTACAGACGTACAGACGTACGGACGTACAGACGTACAGACGTACAGACGTACAGACGTACAGACGTACAGACGTACAGACGTACAGACGTACAGACGTACGGACGTACAGACGTACAGACGTACAGACCGACAGACGTACAGACGTACAGACGTACAGACGTACAGACGTACAGACCGACAGACGTACAGACGTACAGACGTACAGACGTACAGACGTACAGACGTACAGACGTACAGACGTACAGACGTACAGACCGACAGACGTACAGACGTACAGACCGACAGACGTACAGACGTACAGACGTACAGATGTACAGACGTACAGACCGACAGACGTACAGACGTACAGACCGACAGACGTACAGACGTACAGACGTACAGACGTACAGACGTACAGACGTACAGACCGACAGACGTACAGACCGACAGACGTACAGACGTACAGACGTACAGACGTACAGACGTACAGACGTACAGGCGTACAGACGTACAGACGTACAGACGTACAGACGTACAGACGTACAGACGTACAGACGTACAGACGTACAGACGTACAGACGTACAGACGTACAGACGTACAGACGTACAGACGTACAGACGTACAGACGTACAGACGTACAGACGTACAGACGTACAGACGTACAGACGTACAGACGTACAGACGTACAGACGTACAGACGTACAGACGTACAGACGTACAGACGTACAGACGTACAGACGTACAGACGTACAGACGTACAGACTACAGACGTACAGACGTACAGACGTACAGACGTACAGACGTACAGGACGTACAGACGTACAGACGTACAGACGTACAGACGTACAGACGTACAGACGTACAGACGTACAGACGTACAGACGTACAGACGTACAGACGTACAGACGTACAGACGTACAGACGTACAGACGTACAGACGTCAGACGTACAGACGTACAGACGTACAGACGTACAGACGTACAGACGTACAGACGTACAGACGTACAGACGTACAGACGTACAGACGTACAGACGTACAGACGTACAGACGTACAGACGTACAGACGTACAGACTACAGACGTACAGACGTACAGACGTACAGACGTACAGACGTACAGACGTACAGACGTACAGACGTACAGACGTACAGACGTACAGACGTACAGACGTACAGACGTACAGACGTACAGACGTACAGACGTACAGACGTACAGACGTACAGACGTACAGACGTACAGACGTACAGACGTACAGACGTACAGACGTACAGACGTACAGACGTACAGACGTACAGACGTACAGACGTACAGACGTACAGACGTACAGACGTACAGACGTACAGACGTACAGACGTACAGACGTACAGACGTACAGACGTACAGACGTACAGACGTACAGACGTACAGACGTACAGACGTACAGACGTACAGACGTACAGACGTACAGACGTACAGACGTACAGACGTACAGACGGACGTACCGACGTACGGACGTACGGACGTACAGACGTACAGACGTACAGACGTACAGACGTACAGACGTACAGACGTACAGACGTACAGACGTACGGACGTACGGACGTACAGACGTACAGACGTACAGACGTACAGACGTACAGACGTACAGACGTACAGACGTACAGACGTACAGACGTACAGACGTACAGACGTACAGACGTACAGACGTACAGACGTACAGGACGTACAGACGTACAGACGTACAGACGTACAGACAGACAGACGTACAGACAGACAGACGTACAGACAGACAGACGTACAGACAGACAGACGTACAGACAGACAGACGTACAGACCGACAGACGTACAGACCGACAGACGTACAGACCGACAGACGTACAGACCGACAGACGTACAGACGTACAGACGTACAGACGTACAGACGTACAGACGTACAGACGTACAGACGTACAGACGTACAGACGTACAGACGTACAGACGTACAGACGTACAGACGTACAGACGTACAGACGTACAGACGTACAGACGTACAGACGTACAGACGTACCGACGTACGGACGTACGACGTACAGACGTACAGACGTACAGACGTACAGACGTACAGACGTACAGACGTACAGACGTACGGACGTACGGACGTACGGACGTACAGACGTACAGACGTACAGACGTACAGACGTACAGACGTACAGACGTACGACGTACGGACGTACAGACGTAGACGTACAGACGTACAGACGTACAGACGTACAGACGTACAGACGTACAGACGTACAGACGTACAGACGTACAGACGTACAGACGTACAGAGACGTACAGACGTACAGTACAGACGTACAGACGTACAGACGTACAGACGTACAGACGTACAGACGTACCAGGACGTACAGACGTACAGACGTACAG
>CATOUR010000684.1:0-27822 GCA_951848785.1 Callosobruchus maculatus | reverse complement strand
AATGAAATAATAAATCACTAGGAGCACGCTTCTATCAGTGAATGCAAAAACGAATGGTAGACCACAAACTAAGCATAAATGATATGCTAGTGGACTAAGGCAATTTTTGTGTTGAAGTGGTTATTCATTGTGACTAATAGGCCGTGTACTTAAGTAAAAATAAGTTCGCATAGATGTCGCTGATGGTCTATAATCGATGAAAATGTGACGTAGGCACTTCTTGCATTGGACCCCCAATAAGATTCCAATCATTGCATTCGCGAGGCTTGTTGCATCTCGTACGAGACATGATTCCAGAACTTAGTGAATAGACCTTGAGACGATTTCAATACGGGTTTTCGTGACGTATTCAAAATCGATGGCCACTTAATGAAAACCGACTTAAATATTGCATGGAAACGTACCAACGCAACGGTTACGTGCAATACTTCTGCTCATGAAGGAACCCCGAACACGAGTTAAAGCGGACGCGAGACGTCCTTGCAAGGCAACGCAGTCGGCAATAAACAAATGCGGCTTTTTTTGTTATGTAACCGACCTGGCGGAAGGTGTGGTTAACGGTGCGATTCTGCATATATAATATGTGTATCAATTTCACAAGAAATTGATATGGTTTACATTTACAGTTTTTCCATTATCACCATAACGTTGCTGTTGGAATAGCACTTTGATGATCAAGAACTATTTTTCGTCTGAAAGAAAGATAGGAGCACGGACTACCAAAAGATATTGAGTAGTCTGTGGATATAGTCCAGTCCTTACGTCGCAAAAAAAGTCTTTTGACAGCAAAAGGTTGGAAAGAATTAAATTTTGTGAGATGGTAGACATAGGTCCCCAAAACAGAGCTTATTAATTTCTCCCTAACTCAAACTGATTATAGTATCCACGTAAGTTTTAATAACATATCAGTTATACAGGAAGACGCAGTTAAATTTTTAGGTATTAAGGGGCCTGGATACACACATTTGTACATACGTATTTCCCATGTAAAACTGGGACTCACAATTTCTGGCATAACTCACTTTATTTTCAAACTACATATATAATATTTCAGAAGGCGATAGTTAAGACCTTAATGAATGATAACTATTTTCGATCTTCTCAAAAAAGTTTTTTAATGTGCAAAAAAACTCGCAATGCAAAATCATACATTCTATAAATGCCTGTAATTTAACAACCAAACACGATATCAAAAAAAGGCTAAATAGTTGCACAAGCGTAAGCGTTCTTCTTCAATTTGCTCTTTGAGTCATTACTGTAAGTTTAAAGGTAACGTTAGGAGCTTGGAAATGCGAAATTCGTTTTTATGGTGACCTTTGGACCTTTTGACCTTACCTTTGGATTTTTGGACTTATCTCGCCTCATCTTAGACACACATACTGGAGAAAGGGAACAGGCGGCCACGCCTCCTCGCTAACACGGGAATACGTCGTTTCTTGGATTCTCAATTTCGCGCGCTATACCCTAGACCCTTAAGCTTGATTCAAAACTCGGTTGGAGAAACCACATCGATACGGTGATTAGTAAGATATCAAAACACTGTTTTGTTCTTGGACTTCGGTATCCTAAAAACATATTATTTTGCCTATATCCATTCAGTACTGAACTACTGTGTGATATGCTGAGGAAATAGCACACACATGCAAGAATTGTTTCTAGTCTAAAAGAAAATCGTACGAACTATGACCCACAGTGATATCAGAATGTCTTGTAGAAACTTATTCAAATACCATAAAATCTTAACCGTATATGCCTTATACTCATACTCAACTGCGTATGTCATATCGAACAGAATACGTCTAGTTTTAGTGCTCGTTCTGACGTTAGCTCAGCTAGCGGCTACAACCTTCGAAATACACATACCATTCAACTTCATCAACATTGTTTAGATGCATCAGCAAAAGGTCCAATCATTTTACCCATCAAACCTTACAACAACTTACCGACATCTATAAAATCAATAACACCCTTTAGGAAATTCCAAACAACTGTAAAACGGATTCTACTTGAGAATCCTGTATACAGCGTCGATGAATATATGAACCTAAACTTAAGCTAATTTGTGATCAGTTTATTAGGTTCTGTTTTTTCTATGTATCTGTGATGTGTAATAATTAGGCTCTATATTTCTATTATTTACTATGTTTTTTAACTATGCAGATTTTTATGGCGATGCTTGTACCAATTTTTTTGGTATTATAGCTATAAAGAATAAATAAATAAATAAATAAATGTACGCCTAAGTTAGCGACCTCGGGAGGTTGTTGCTCGAGGGGTGGGAGGGTGAATACTCTGCTCGCGAAGGTTTTCGAAAAATAGTCGTTCTGATAAGTGATATCAAAAAAACTTGAAATAATTCATGGAGAGTACAAAGTCTGTAGTTTCCCTCCTACAGTGCGTCAAAGTTAGGGTTGTGATTGAATGTTGTCTGCTGTATCCGAGGTTTTCTGTTGTTTCCAGCTGTTTCCTACTTGTCTTCTGTTGTTTTGAGCTGTTCTCTGTTCTATTCTGTTCGAGATGCTGTTATATCCGGTTGTATTTGGACGTTTACTGTTGTTTTCCGTTGTTATCTGCTTGCTTGCTCTTGTTTTGATCTGTTTTCTGTTCTTTTCTGTTGTATTCGGTTCTATTTGGATGTTATGTGCTCTATCTAGTCGTTTTCTGTTGTTCTGAGCTGTTTCCTGTCATATTCTGTTCTATTCGGTCGCTTACTGTTGTTTCTTGTTGTTATCTACTTGTTATCTGCTGTTTTGATGCTTTTCTGTTCTTTTCTCTTGTATTGTATTTGATAATTTTCTGTTTAGTTTGGATGTTTTGTGGCGCTTTTTGACAAATAGCGCCGTTGTGGTAAGTTCTATCGAAAAAAAGTTCAAATAATATATTATGGAGACAACAAAATTCTTCACAACTTATTAATTTTCCGTGTGCGACCTATAGTCCCTCAAACTTAGGGGGTGGTTTGTGATTTTTACAAAAATGAGATTTTTAACGCGTATTAAGTCGAGGAACGCTATGAAAAAGTTATCAAAAGACATTTAGGAACACATCGCTACTTACTACCGATATTAACCAATCGTTAAGGGCAGGGTGTACAATGCAAGCTTAAGCTTCGGTTTAAGGTAAGCCGACGTTTAACCACGTCAGTTGCAAAACGTCCGTTGTACAATGCTGGCTTAGCCCGCCACTCCAAGCTTAACACGAGCTTACGTAAGCCGAAGCTCAACGCGAGCTTAGCTGAGGTTTAAACCTAACCTGATACAAATGACATGATCTGTCAAGGAGGAGCCTTCAAATTGCTTTTCACTCTATTATGTTATATTTTTTGAAAGATTTTGTATCTAATTTAATAAAGAGAACAAATGAAAGAACAGATTCAGAAACGGCCGTTGCCCGAATTTGGCACAAACTGTCACAAATGACTAACCAAATAAGGTAATTTTTCAGATAATTATGTCAGTACGTATTGCTTCATTGGTGCCAACCGTAGTGAATTTCATTATCAACCAGGTTTAACTAATATGTTACAACGGATGTCGACTTTAAGCCTGAGCTTAGCTAAGCTTAGGTTTAACAAAGCTTGTGTTAAACCCGCATTTGTACAACCGGCCCTAAAGGGCCCCACAGACATCGTTCTTTTTCATCAGGTTTGCACGACGTGCCAACCGATCACACTCATTTCGGTCCGTGTGTGCCAAAAAACCTCCTGTTGACCGTCGTTCCAAAAAATCTGTCTGAGCTTGATTTTACCCGTCGGTTTCGAACGCCATCGTGCAACTCGGTACATGTGTGGCCGTTCATCGTGCAATCACGACGGGATTTTGCAGTGTCGTTCTGTTTCTTCATCAATCCTCAAATAATTGTACCAATCCCCTGGTTCCAGACGCAATTCTTCTAATAGATTTATATGGGAGAATTGGCCTCTTTTTAAAAGCCACAGTTTCACCCATTTAGAACGTTTTTTCTTGCTGTATTTCACTTTAATAGCTAAAGCCGCCGCCAATGCTAAAGTATTATCCATGTTAACGAACCCAGAATTTGCGAGAAACTGAAAGAAAACCGAACAGTGTGTGGAGGTACCGTTCCATCGGTTTAACCGACATCGATTGGCACGTCGTGCAAACCTGATGAAAAAGAACGATGTCTGTGGGGCCCTTAAGTCCTACAAAGTTTTTTGATCGCAAATGGTCGGAAAGTAATGAAATTTGGTGGGATGGAAGAGTTATTGGTCCCCTGAATGTACACCTAAGTTTGCGACCACGGGGGGGGGGGGGGTGCCGCTGAGGCTGAGGGGGGGCTGAATTTTGTTCTGTCTATAAATCTATTGAACCTTTTTCGATATCGCTTACCAAAACGCAGCTATTTTTCGAAAATCGTCGCGAAGTAGAGTTTTCACCCCCAACTCTCCGAAGTCGCAAAGTAACTTAGGTGTATGTTCATGGGAGCAATGTCTACCATCTCACCAAATTTCATTTCTTTCCAACCTTTTGCTGTCAAAAGACTCTTTCGATTGGACTACATTAAATTTGATATGACCTCAGAGTAATAACTGAACATAGAGGTAGTAAACAACTAATTCTAATAGGCCAACATCTTTTCTTACGTTGTCATATCGACCACCAGATACGGCAATCATAATTGTTTACTATCGTCTTAACTGTATAGTATCCAGAAATATTCCTTTCTACGTTAAAAAGACGGTATTTTGATGGTTCAGGAATAATTACAGCAAAAGCAATAGAATGTTGACATCTACTGCGTTACTGCATGTTTCTTCATCATTAACGCAAATTCTGTCTTACATAAATTTTGAGGAGCTGGCAACGCCTATATGATTTTCCTGCGATTTGTTTACAGTAATCCCCGACTGTCAAACGTTTGTTTTGTTTGTGCGTCTTTTATGCTTGGTCAGTAAAATCGAATTCGCTATTTGTTGGTAACTGTAGTGAAGTTTTACGGACTTGCTGTGCTATATTCGAGTGTAGTTTAACAGTTTTTCAAGATGGCACAGTGCAGAGCATGTTTGTAACATGGGTTGCATTGGAAGAATTTTCAGGTTAGTTGGCATTGGCAATGTTTGGAGGCTGAAGTGTCAAATGATGATGGCTTTGAGCACGTCATGCTGAAGTGGTTTGTTTACTACCTCTATGTTCAGTTGTTACTCTGAGGATATGACTCACATTATCACCTGCATTATCATTCGTTCGGAAAGTGTCGCACGCAACACACGTGCGTCATAATACAGAATGGAAAACAGACACACGCCTATAAACACAAATGCTGGAAATTCGGGTGCCACGGAAGCGTGACAATAGGCAGTTGACGGCTTCGTTCAACCCTGCCCGTGATATGCGGGACTGCGGGTAAACGGACCGATAATCCACGGGTCACGAAAACGCCATTAATATACCGTCGACAAGAGACGAGAGGGAGGTGAATAAATAACAAGCTGGGGTGGTAACCTTTAGCGCGGTGAAGCGGCCTCACCTTTAAACTTCTGCGGTCAAGGTGTATAATTATTTATGCGCACGCCAACGCACAACTCATGCATTTTAACAAGTGGTTACGAAGGATATCCAACAAGGGATGTTTAAGCTGAATGCTTCCAACTTCCTTCTATTTTTTTAACAAGCTTTTATTAGCTTCCCATGTATGTTTGTTTGTTGTTTCGGGAAATTGACGGGTCAGGCAGGATCAGTCAGGCAGCCATCAAAGCACCGAGTGCTTGGAAAATAACGTCGGGACTGGTCCTGGAGTGCAGGAGGGCTCTTGACGACATCTCAGCTAATAACAAGGTATCACTGATGTGGGTATCTGGGCACGCTGGGGTAAAGGGTAACGAAATGGTGGATCATCTGGCCAGGATGGGATCCGGCAACAGTTTTGTGGGCCCGGAACCAGCCTTAGGACTATCTGCAAACTTGATTAGGAAAACAACTGGAGAGTGAATCCAGAATCAACACTCTCTGAGATGGAACAACATCTCTGGTCATCTCCGTCAAGCTCGGGAACTATTAGCAGGGCCTGCAGAGAGAATAGGACGATTTTGTCTCTCTCTGGATAGGAGTAAGTTGAGATTGCTAGTAGGCCTACTAACGGGTCTAGGTCTAGGAGGCGGATTACTGTCTGCTCTGACAGTCAGGCAGCCATCAAAGCACTGAATGCTTGGAAAATAACGTCGAGACTGGTCCTGGAGTGCAGGAGGGCTCTTGACGACATCTCAGCTAAACACAAAGTATCACTGATGTGGGTACCTCGGCACGCTGGGGTAAAGGGTGACGAAATGGCGGATCATCTGGCCAGGATGGGATCCGGCAACAGTTTTGTGGGCCCGGAACCAGCCTTAGGACTATCTGCAAACTTGATTAGGAAAAAACTGGAGAGTGGATCCAGAATCAACACTCTCTGAGATGGAATAACATCTCTGGTCATCTCCGTCAAGCTGGGGAACTATTAGCAGGGCCTGCAGAGAGAATAGGACGATTTTGTCTCTCTCTGGATAGGAGTAACTTAAGATTGCTAGTAGGCCTACTAACGGGTCACAACACCTTCTGGCGTCACTTGTTCGTGATTAGGGTGGTCAGCGACCCAACGTGCACGTGGTGTGGTGAAGAGGAAGAATCCTCGGCACACATCTTGTGTCGCTGTGAAACCCTGGGTTATCACAGGCAGACTATGCTGGGCTCAAGGACGTTGGAACCAATAGATATAAAACGGATAGGAGCGCAAAAGGGCCCATCGCGTGGCCTATGCACCAGTCACATTCCGTGCTGGATAGCCTCTGGTCCTTATTCATTCGTTCATGTTTGTTTGTTTGTTTGTTTGGTTTGTGAGTTTGTAACTCTCCTTAGGATTGAGAGGGCGGACCGAACATTGAACGCTCCAACTTTGCCGCGAAAATGATTTTTACGGCTTCAAATCCGTCGGACCAGCGGTCGTATCCTAAGAGATGGCGCAGACACCTTAAAGTTTGTTAATATTCCACAGAGGCGTAGCGACGAGAGCTTAAAGGAGGTGACACCCAACTGTTTGGAAGTTGGTATTTTTGTGAAAACAAATTTAGTCAGGAAAGTCGACATGCTATCAATATTGATCAAAAACAATTGAAGACACGAGTGGATAAAGGTGTGATGTCACAAAATAATTATTCTGAGAAGAATCGATTTAAAGATTTTCGATTGGAATTTTTTTAGACACCACATTTGGGGCATACATACAGTTCAAGTATTTTTAAAGCATAGTTATGTATTTTCTTCGTCTGTTTTTTAATTTGGAGACACTTTTATATTCCACGGGAAAATGGACTTTGAATTTACATGACACCTTTATACATGAAAAATTGGCATAGCCTGTATTAAAAGGATATCAAAAAAAAGAGCTACGTACACAAGCATTGGTGTTTTTTATTGCAAAAGTAACACAAAACTTGAAACTAATCTAATCACTAATTGGTTTTTCTTTTTTACTTTGGATGCCCTTCGTTGTCTTCAAAAAATTTTTCATAGAACCATATTTATACTCTTTATTACATTGACTCCTTTATCCATTGTGAAAAGTAAAAAGTATTGTACATAACACCCTTTATCACCTAAATATCGATGTTATTTATAAAAATAACATAACAAAGGAAATAAAGAATGAAATGGAAGCTATTTTAAGCTTATAGAATGAAAAATACACATTTTTGAAAAAATGTTACATGACACCTTTATCCACTTGTGTCTTCAATTGTTCATCTTCATTACACAGAGTATTAATAAATTAAAAAAACTAAAAAACACGCTTTAATAATGATAAAGTTAACTAAAAAATTAAAAATAAATGTAGTTTGAAAAAACTAAAAAAAAAACACGCTTTTAAAGAACATCGGACTAAAAAGTTAAAAATAATTTTTAAAATAAGGTTAAAGTAACAATCAACGAAAAATACTAGTATAGGCTGCGGTTGCCCATATTGAACTGTCTCCCAAATTGAACCTTTGCCGTTTTTGGTACTTCCCGTAAAACTTGGCAACCTTGCTATCAGGTATTCGACTCCACACCTTTAAGGTGGTTCGTCACGTTTTCGTCACGTTTTATAAACGGTTTATATTTCCAGTAATAGCTATTTTTTATTGATGTTATATTGTCATGCCTTCTAAGAGGGTGTATTTCGTTGAATGTATATAGTTTTTTCGAGGATTGTGGGTATTTTTTGTACTAGATTTCTTGAATTTTATTTCAATAATATTTCAAAATGTACCGATACTAGAACTTTCTAATTTTGTTCTTATAATTAGTGACACAATATGTCTCGACTGACGCAAAGCTTTTTTGAAAAACTTGATTTTTCAAAAAGATACTTTGCTTAGTTTTTTAATTTATTTCTTTTTACGAAATTTCTGAGCGTAGTACAACGCAATCCTAGATATTCAATCAAATAAAAAAAACTTTTTTTCGATATCTCTAATAATAACGGAAATATTGATGAAAAACTATCAAAAAATCGGTTCCGACATTCACTGATCCGTCCTACTTAGAGTGAGACAGATAACTTTAGGCCGGCCGATAACAAGAAATAACCGGCCTTGTTGCCAAACTGTCAAAGAGAAGGATATTCCAGGAAATAGTTACTGGAAACGTGTTTATGAGTTATGTGCCGATATTATGTGATAAGCGATGTTAGTGATGTTACCATATATAGGTACATTATTGTCTACATAATATATTCACATAGCAATGTACGATTGTTTTTTTTTTCATTCTATCTGAAAACTGGAAAACACTTATACCTGTGCAACTATCCGCGTGCCATCACGGTATCTTAGATGAATAGGTAAAGCAAATGATATATCGATTCAAAAAATGATATATGAATTAGTTTTAGAATATTATTGTGGCTTCATAGCAAGTTGAGCGGTGCCCCATGGGTCAAAATAATAAGAAATCATAGTTACTTCCAGGCGAGTTCTTGTTTGAGGGATGTCTCGCGTCGCGTCGCCGCCGCGCGGCGTCGGCAGACGTATGGCGTGGAGCGGCATGAGCAGTGATAGCGCGTAGCGGCCGGCGCGGCGGCTTTCGCAAAGCGTTTGAGGTGACGCCGCGCCGCCAAGAGCGACCCGCCCGTAGGTAACCGTGGTGGTTACAAAGCTGCCGCCGCGGACCCCTTTTTTATATGTAGAGGTAGTGCTGTATACCACAGAGATAATTTGATTTTTTGCTTGCAATTTGTAAATGCTGAGACATATATACATTGTCTTCTATTCCTCTCCGGAATATTTATTTAGTTTTCTGGAGACTGTTCTTCAGAGTGTTGGTATTAGTGGTTTGTCTGCATTACCCGTAGTTCGCCTTCATTGTTTCATTGTTGCTTCATTTATTGATCACTTTAGATGTTCTCCTGAATATTCTCAGGTCACTGTTCAGATTTTTCATTTGTTTCTCTATTTGTTCATATTCGAGTGCTGAAAGCTTGAATTTTTTGGCACCTCAGTTGTTGATAATCTTTATGTGTCCTTACTTTACGAAACGTTGTTTTAACTTTTGTTACATTTTGATATAGGTATCATCATGAATTGAAGGGTTGTAATCTTTAAATTCTAGCTAACTACTTCAGGTTTTACTTTTTTCAGGAACATAAATGTACTGCTGAAATTAATAAATCTGATGTCATTCTTGCTCGGGCCACCAGAAGTTGTAGTGCCCGATGCATTTTTCTAAACGCCACATGCATCATAAATGGGATCGAGCATAACGACGGGCTAAACGAATTTTGCGCACCGTATCGCAAATATCTTTATAGTTGATTAAACTCTGAAGAAAAAAAATAATAAATAATAAATGAATAAAACGTAGGTATACCTAAAGTAAAATGACTGATTCGCTTTTCCAATATATATTTATATTATCATTCAATTTCCAAATAATGTAAATTTCTATAGACTCGCATTATTTGCAAGTATACATGCCGGTAAGGGTGGGGGTACTACACGCTATCAAAATCGGTCCAGTAGCTAGGTAGGTACTGAAATTACGATAATCATAATACATTATAATAGTTCGCTGATGTTTGTCCACATCCACGTCCACAGGTATATCTTCAAATACAATGGTCGAGTGGGCCTGTTTTTTTATCATAAGTTCTATATGAATACAAAAATGGTTGCAACTCGCCCCTCAAGCAACTCTCCCGGCGATCCGCGATCCTAATTATTAATATGCTCCTTACCGAAAACAACTAAATATTATTAGAAACCCCTAAAACGCTAAAAAAAGAAATTAGGAGCTGTTCTGGTAATTTCATTTTCCGACAGAAAATTGTAGCAGCGCAGCGGTTACTGAGATGACTCCACAAAACGTCAAAAAACATAATTATCTCGATACGAAAAATGTTTCGCAATTACAATACTTACTCATCTCACCTGTGTGATTGTGTGGAAGTAATAAGTAGTAGGTAGGTATACAATAAATATGTTATGCTAATATGCAAATGTATTTTGCTCCTACGGCCCATCACCAAGCATCTCAATTCATTTTAGCTCTTTTTTACCTGGCTACATAGGTACATATTTTCGAATTAGGTATTCCTCATCTTCTTTGACCCATCAGCCAAACAGCCAGAATTTGCATTTTATAAATTCTTAAAAATACTAGGTATTAATATTCAATTTCATTTTTAACCACATGTCACACCCTGTAAAATGTTTTCAAATCGCTATCGTACATAACCAAAATAACCGTCAACCTTATATCTGATGAAATTTTCAAACTTCCAGCAAAGACATACATGCATACATCGAAAAAATTTATCAATATTAACAAAATACCAATTATCCGAAAATAAGATACACAAACCCTCCTGTATAATGCCCACTTGCGAAATAATACAACAGTTCCTAAGCCTAGCCCTTCCCCAATTCAAAGTTTACAGATTACTCCTATGGTCATATCCCAAATGATGGAATACGGACGGCCACGTGTGCTGTTACTGCTGCCTTTGAGGGACAAGCCGGCAGATTTTTTGTTGCCGGTACGGGTGTCGGATGGGTGTCCACAAAGGTTATCGGACAAGGGGATCCCGTCGGGTGCTTCTTTGAGCATCCTTGGCAACGTTGCTGTCGCGGCCATGGCTCTTTTCTGTATTTCTAGCAGAAACTAGGAGGAGCTTCGAAATAAATAATAGTTGTGTACAGATGCTGCCCTCTCGCGGATTTAGCTTACTAGACAACGTGATGAACTTAAACCTTCTTGCGACTCGGTTGATATTTAGATTAGGACAACATAATACAGATCTGTGAAGTGTTGAAGATTTTGACCACGTGCAAAGTAATATTTTATGTACTTGGCGAAGGCTTCAAATCTAACTTTATTGTTTATTAGATAGCAGTGTTTTATAGCGCTACCTAATAGCGTTTTCAGAAACTTAAGCTTGATTTTGGAGCTAGGTGCTCATGTTGAACCACTTAAGATACCTCTAACTGAACCCCGGTTCAATTAAGGCCATTCCAAATTACTGACGCTCCTGAACCTGAACTTTCGTGTGCAATGAACGCAAGACCACAGTAGTTAAAGTGCATAGTTCACCCTCCGGAGTTATAACTGCAATTACCGCCAGTTGAGCAATATACTATTAAACGTATGTAGGCGTAGTTTTATCGTCTCATTTTTCACGTTGATAACGTCAATATTTCAACTTCCCTCAGTCTGCCACGGTATAATATCCGTTTTACATCGACATTTTCTCCGCAAATTTATTCATTGATCATCCCATGGTCTCTTCAAGGTCAAACTGATTATGTTTTACATCTGTGAATAAAACCATGCATTTTGTGGCAGCATCTAGTGCGGCCAACACTGTTGCTGTCATATGATTTCGCGGTTTTCGCAAGATTATTTAATTCGCATTTTTTGTGGCCTTTTGACAGTAAAACTTAATTTGATTGCGAATTTTTACTTAAAAAATGTTTAATAATATACAGAGACGGATATACAATATGCGTGACATGCATCATGTGATTCTTAAGGTTGGCACTACCGACTTTTACGTCAAATTTGACCACAGATTACAACAGATTCTAAATCAGTGAAAAAATCCAAGGATAAATCAGTTGACTTATTTGATGTCAAATTCCTGTTTTACACTTGCCAATAGGGTACTTGCAGAGGTCGTGAAATCGCCTCGGGAGTATACATAGCGTAAAGGAAACCATATCAAGAAGCAGTAGGAAACAAAAAACATGATTTTACTGACGACCAAAAAAAGATATTTGCAAAATAAAATAAGGGTATACCTATTCAAATTTTTCTACGTGACTTAAAACAAGGGCTGACGTCACAGATATCTTATCGATATCGACAATCGATACTGCTACAGGTTTGCCAACTGCGCATTCGACTAGAGATGATCTGAATTCTTTAACAATGCGACACAATTTATTGATACTTAAACAGGCAATTAACCCACTAGCATTTTCGTTGCAATACATTTTTATAACTGATAGGTATCACAGTTCATCCCATTATGAATGAATCCAAAGTTAGAATCTAATTCAAGCCCATCCCTACAAAGTGAATTAGTAATCTAGCCTAACTTTTATTCTTTTGACTTTTGTACTTTTGTACTTTTGTGTGTGACTGTGTTTTGTGGTTATAATGATCAGTGTCAAAATGTTAGGTTAGCACTGGCTATCGATATCGAATATCAATACTTTACATCGCATCAATATACGATATCACTGACGTCAGAGGTTGTTTGCGCGGCATTTTCCGGCTTTTGAAATAATTTTTGGAATATCTCTCACAGTTTACTAGGCTCTAAGGAACACGTAAACGACATAATATTTTTTTCTGCAAGTATCCTATTTTGACCACGAACTGAATCCACGAATTAAAACCATGGATTTATTGTTGATGTAAAACGGGTATAAGGTATAAAGACGCATCATTATAACTGTCAAACATAGTCGTGTTTATAATATGATAACATGATATTTTACATTCCAGTCCTCTCTTTACCGGGCTGTTATGCAGCTTGCGGAGGCATTTGAACCTAAAACAAAACGAAAAGGACTTCCCGTCTGCCTCTTTGAACTTTTAAATGAATGTTCGGTCACGCCCACTCGTCGCAAGTAACAAGCCGTGCGCTTTGAATGAACACGGAAAGATTTGGAAAAATGCTCGCCGTTAGAGGAAGAGGTGACGGAAGTGCGGATGTGATAATGAATTACCGGTTCACGGACGGAAATAAATGGTTTTATGAATGCCTTTCTTTACGGGGGCCGTCACAAAAGTTTTCTTCTACGTCGAGAAACTCTGAACACGTCGGAAGTTGAGCACGCTCTATTTCGTCGGACTTTTCTCGTTATAATTTGAAGCGTTGACCCCAAAATTCAGAAGCTGAGAAAAATGCTGGTAAAGATTTGCAAATAACAGCAACTATATCAATGCTATGATGATGCAGGGTGGGGCATAAAAGCCAACTGTTTTTGGTTTGAGTAGTACCCATATATTAGAAAAGGGAGGAGCGCGCGGTTTATTACATCCATTCCTTGACTCAAACCATTTCACTTTCCTACTTGCCACTTGCCATCATGTAGCGGTAGACGCTAGAGCAACGCGTAGCATAGGCGTGGCATCATTGACCCATATTTTGTTGGAGAAAATGGGGTCACCGCTACAGTAACATCTGAACGTTACATTCATATGGTGAATACTTTTTTCATACCTGAATTGCAAAGAAGAGGTGTGGATATCAAAGATTTGTGGTTCCAGCAAGATGGGGCCACGGCACACACCCCCAGAGAATCCATGGCTGTTCTTCGCCACCTGTTTCCAAATCTCAATTTCGAGGTTTGGTGGCATTTCATGACCTCCTCGGTCTCTGGACTTATCAACTTGTAATTTTTTTCTATGGCGGTAACTCAAGTCACGTGTTTAAAGGGCCAAGCCCCGTACGTTAGACGCAGAGAAGGAAGCGATTCGCCATGGAATCAGTGGAGTGCAATTTTCGTGAACGGCTGCATCATATGCCAGATGTAATTTTTGCACTTAGATATTTCAAAATGGTTTATTATCAGCTATGTTCTACTACCAATATTTTTTTTAGCGTAAAAACTAACAATTTTATGATTATTTCAAAAACACTTGATTAATATGCCCCACCGTGTATATTATGTAGCAACATCTCTGAAATAATAGTGAAATCAGTCTTAGGCCATTGTAATATTGAAAATACATGAGATGTGTTCGGTATTTAAATTTTTCTACATTTCTCGTTTTTGTGGGACAGCCAGAACTCTCAACATTTCATGTATGCCTCTCATTGTTTAGACTGTATAATGGACTAGTATCATGGGTTTGAAAACAATGATTAAATCATTATAACCTCTTAGTGTATAAATTAGTGCACGTACGACCTCAGTTTTTTTTATAACCGTCTGTTTACTAACAGTCAGTTAAAATATAACTGCCTGAAAGTTAAGTATCGTATTCACTATGAATTTTCAGCTCCAAGTTACTTAACACTTACTTTTTTTATGTTCTTAATATTGTAAACACTGCGTAGTTTTATGTTCTGTGATAAAACGTTTTGTGCTGCCCTCTCTTGATTGTATATAACCTAATCATTTTTGTTTGTTTTTATGTTTTATGTGTGTTTTATTTTTTAATCATATTACATATTACTAACTTACATGAACATTTCCACCATTGCTGGCCATTGTCTTCGCATAAGAAACATACAAAAAAGATCATGAGGTTAATTTTTAATTTGAAGCCCAGAGAATCCTGTAGAGGTGTATTTAAAAAGCATAACATTCTTACTCTTCCTTGTATATACATTTTAAAACCAATCATCAGAGTGAAAGAGCATATGGATGATTATCATACAAACTCCGACTTGCATTCATACCCCACTAGAAAAAGACATTTCTTAAGACCTCCAAAAAATAATACTTCTTTTTTTGAAAATAATCCATACTTCATGGGAATCAAATTGTATAACGCGTTACCCGAGAATATGAGAAGTATACGCAGCAAAAGTCGTTTCAAAAACAGGGCGAAACAGTTTCTGTTACAACATTGCTTCTACAGTGTAACTGACTATTTTAATTCTTGTTAAATGTTACATTGCATTTCTCTATGTTATGAATGTGTATGTATGTATAAATGTGTTTGTTAAAAGTAATCGTGAAATTGTGATATAGTGTTAACGCATGTGATATACAAAAAAAATGTTGTACATTGATATACTAGACTCCAGACATGTCTTATACCATGTAAGGATTTGTGGCTTAACAGGATGAAATAAATTATTATTATTATTACTAATTATTAACATGAAAAAGGGAGAACGCAAAAGATCTGCCAGTTACTCTTTCTGGCAGCTAAATGTAAGCATATAATTGAATAATTGAAAACTAGGAAACTAACGCGTTTTTCAATAAACCGAAGGCTGATCAGTGGGAAAAAATCGCTGATGAACAGAATGTCAGTCAAACACACCATTTCTATCGATCAATGTAAACAACCTTTTTAGTAAGTGACAAATTACTAGAAATTTCGAAATTATTTTGTGTTTTACGAGTCCTGTATTTGATTAACTGGTGGAAATCGGGTTGTTAAAACTAACAGAGCAGTTATCGGCTGGTTAGATTTAACCTCAATTGGTGAATACCAAAAATATGGTTAACAAGCTGATAGCTAGTTTAACAGTCAGATAGAGATTTAACTATGTTTGGTGAATACCGCCCTAGATCAGGTAGAACGGCAATACGGCACACAAATCCGTCTTCCGATTGGCTGTTCAAATATTCTTCCTCATTATCTCGGCTTCCTGTGCCCAAACAAATCGCGGAAAAATGGCCATAGGACACTAGCGCGCCGTGGTCAGATTGGTCCTAATCCCATCGGTCAGAAGCGCGCAAAATATTTCGATCACCAGATGGGCCATAGGACACTGGAGCGCCGCGGTCAGATTGATCCTAATCCCATCGGTCAGAAGCGCGCAGAAGCCCCCAAAATATTTTGGATAATATAGGCAGGTATGTGGACATCAGCGCGCGGGGCGGCGGGGTAAACTTAGTCTTATAATTTTAACCGATTTTAATTCATTCGTCATTTTTTGCGATCTTGCTTATAGTTATTATACTGAAGAATTTGTAGAACTCCAGTCAGAGGTATCGTTACTATTGACTTGACAGAAATGAATTACTTTTTTATATCATTAAATGCGAAATTTTGTTCTGAACATAATAAGTTAATCTGACCACTATAATAGATGCAAATAAAACAGTTGGTATTGTCAGCAGACCGAAATGTCTTTATAATACCCAAAAAAAACTTTAATTAATCAGAACCTGTTCTAATTTGTCACAAATTTGATCGATTTCTTGACGATGTAAAAAAAAGTCTGAGAAATTTACCTTCACAGCTTGTTTTGTGAGAGCATCATGGTTGTGCTCATTATTTCTTTGAAGAACAATCTCTTCCGATTGATCCGTCAGCAAAGATGCTATGCATCCTCTTCTAGACCATCTGAAGGCTACACCACAGGTGGTTTCTTTATCTCTTCGGAACGTATACTCTTCAAGGACTATTAATTTCTTCCCTTTCACACTTAACATTGTCTTCATGATGAAAAAGTAGAACATAAACAATACTAACAAACAGCAACTAAGGATTGCAAGCTACTGAAATATTTTCATTAAGGGTAGTTTTATATACCTACAGAAGCCACATAGTCATTTAAATAATCTAAGAAGTAACTGTAAGCTACAGCAAGTTGTAAAAAGACAGATGACAGTTCGCAAGAATAAAAGGGATGTGGTCATTAGGAGTAACCAAGCTTAATTTTTTTTCGGCGCGCAAGTGACCTGTGCCGATGAAGGCACTCTTTTTGTAAACAGGTAAAAATCAAACCGCGCGCGCTCGTGACCGATCACCGGAAAAATATGAGGAAGTTTTTATGCCATATTCTTATCATATGCAATCATAAAATAAATTCATGATACTAGTCCATTGACTCTGAACGTACTCGTACGACTTCCTGATGAGAGGTGAACGAATTGAGAGCGCTCAGCAAAATAGTTGTACGTCCCAAGTCTATAATTCAGAATTTATATAATCAGAAAATGCGTGGGGAGTACCTAGTCTAACTACTTGACACATTTTTTTTTTTCGTTTATAACAAAGGCAATCTCATTAAGTTCACTACATTGTCGATCGTATTGATTCGATATCACCGAGTATGTTTTGTTACACGGATACCGATACGATAAAATAATGCTGGACTTCAAACAATGTACAGATAATAGCTGTAAAAGTAACATCATCATATGTAAACATTTGCATTGTAAAATATTAATAACATTTTGTAAACATACGGAATCGTTGACCTTTGGGAAGTATTCTCACATGTGCATTTCTATGTTCCAGTGAACGAATAGTGGAACTTGATATTTTCGTGTTCAGAAACTATAAACGACAAGAATGAACTTCACTGGTCCATCAATGAAACCTACTTATGATTGACGACAAACTTTATTGACATTTCGGCCACCGCATCTACATTTTGAAAAATATAATTTACCTTTAAATAACTGACGCAGCTGTGGATACTTTTTAGAAATTGCCATAATAAAAGGGCCGTTTTCTCAATGTCCAGTTAAAGTGTCAGATAGGTAGCTGCCAGATAGCGTTGCTATGGATACAACTGTCAGATAAGATTTACGTGACTTCGTAAGTTTAGCCTTCAACTGTTTAAACAATTTATCTGACAGTTGCTGTTATCTTGCAGATAAATATTTAACTGGACATTGAGAAACCGGTCCTAAGAATGATACTTTATATTTTATGAAATGTGAAAAGTTGGTTTCCATCTTTGTACGGGTTTTTTTTTATTATGCAAAACCTAATCAGTTTATGTTTGAACAGATATTTATATCTCCTTTGTTTAGTATCGTCATAAAATTTCAATAAAAAGAACATGGTTGACTTAATAATTATTATTATCTTCTGGCTATTTTTTAAATGTTAGAGTAGCCAAGGCTAAACGTCACTGGTCTCGTCCCTCGTCCCTCTTGGTTTTTGAAACTAACGACGGATTATTTTTTTAACAAAAAAGTGCAGTTTTCATTACCCACTGACTACTTCTCACACCGTGAGGTGGACAATCACTGTCTCCGCGAATCGTGCGCCCTAAGTAGACGAGGGACCCAAGGATGACTGCCTTCTGCATTCTGGCGGCTAAGATGTGCGCTGCCGCACGACACACCGGCATTGTGTGCAGTGCAGTGCAGTGAGCAGCATACTCTTTCTACCTAGGGATCCAATGACCATAACCAGCAGACTTAAAGTTCAGGCGGTAGGGTTTTTTTGACAGCAAAAGGTCGGAAAGAAATGAAATTTGGTGGAACGATAGATATTGGTCCCCTGGTCCTACAGCTAAGTTTGCGACCTAAGGGGTTGCTGCTCGAGGGATGGGGGCAAAGAGGGTGAAAACTGTGCTTCACGACGATTTTCGAAAAATAGCGTCGTTTCATTAGATATCAAAAAAATGAAGTCAAGTTGATTGACTCAGTACTTCCCACACATTACGCTGATACCAGTTTATTATTTTCCCATAGCATGAAGCTTTAGTCTAAGATCCCTTGCAACCAAATAATTGCCAACACCCCCCCCCCCCCCCCCCAAAATTGTCTTATGCCGCTAGGTCTTTCCTTCACAGGTCAATGGACAGCCTATTATCCTATTATCGATACTACAAACTTCTCAGTTTTACAACCCCCACCCCCCCCCCCCCCAACCACCTAACTTTCACCCCCACCCAAAAAACTGGTAGGGAATGATCAGGAACCCCTAAAACGTCTAAAAACCGAATTTGAGTTTCTTTCATACTTGTCGCGTTCTTTGATTATTGCTACGCTGCCACTGACAAGATTTTTAACAAACATACGCGTTTTCCATTCTCACCACGGTAACAAAATCAAAATTTCATTAGAATCAATTTAATAGTGTCCACGTTACAAAATACAATACGATTTAGACCAATAAATTCTCGTATACTATAGAGAAAATTCTAAGTCCCTTAGTTGAATGGCCCTAAAAAGGTGATTTGTGTCGCTAGATCTTCCTTCACAGGTTAGTGGACAGCCTATTATTATGAGTACAAGAAATTTTTTAATTTTTCAATCTCCAACCACCCTAATTTCATTCCCACCCAAAAAAAAACGCAGAAAATGATCAGAAACCTCTAAAACGCTTAAAAACGAAGTTTGAGCTGTTCTTATATTTTTAGTTTTTTTATTATTTCTGCGCCGCCACTGGCACGATTTATCAAAACCATACGCGTTTTCCATCTTCGACATGGTAGTAATGCCGTTTCAAAAGTTCATTAAAATCAATTCAACAGTTTCCTCGTTACAACGATCTGACGCAATACTCTCGTATGTTTACATCAAAAAAATTCTAGTCCTTTGCTTTCTGTAATAGGCAAACGCAATGTTCGGATGGACCTAAAAAAGTTATTTATGTCGCCAGGTCTTCCTTCACAGGTCAGTGGACAGTCTATTATGAAAGCAACAAATTTTCCAATTTTACAACGCCCCACCCCCCAACCACCCCAATTTCACCCCCACACAAAAAAAAGTAGAAAATGATCAGGGACCCCTAAAACGCCTAAAAACGAAGTTTTAGCAACATTTAATTTTTTTTGTTTTTTGCTAATTACTCCGCCGCCTATGCACCGATTTTCAAAATTATAGGAACATTACCTACTACGACCCCACAGCATACCGCTGCCCAAATTTCATCACAATCCATGCAGCGGTTACTGAGATTACGAGGGTAGAAAAACGCGACAAACAGACAGACAGACAGACCGACAGACAGACCGACGGAAATGAGTGACGTGGATTTTCGTTATGTACACATCATAAAACGCCCAAAAAGTGTATTATCTCAAAATCGAAAATTTTCGCGATCACAATACTCCCCTCACCTATCGGTGTGGGAAGTAAAAGTTGTGTAACATTTTTGTTTCCCTAACAGAATGATATCTTCTCATTTATTTATTATCTGCAGCTGTCTAAATTCACGCATATGGTTTTAAAAAATACGACATTGATTTAGGAACACTTACACCTACTACCGATATATGTACTGTTGCAAAAATATCTTATTTGTGCATACTTTTAGTGGAAATGATACTACCTCGGCGTCGTTTAATTAAGATAAGATTCAATTTGCGACCTCGGTGGTTGCTGTTCGAGGGAGGGGGTGAAAACTGTTTTGTGACACTTTTCGACAAATAGCCCCTTTGTGATGAATGCTATCGAAATGAAGTTCAAATAATATATGGAAACAACAAAATTCTTCAAAATTTTGGTCTTCACAATTTTTCTACAGGGCCTCTAAGTTAGGGGGTGGTTTGTGATTTTACTAAAATCAGAATGGGCTCGTTCAGCAAATTTTTTTATTGCATATTCTAAAAGAGCGTGTTGAATTTAGTAGCTGTGCAAAATTTCAGAATTTTCTGAGCTCGCTTTCATATTCAAATAAATTACCAAAGTGGTGCAAATTTAAAACGCGCGGCACTTGCGAGTATGCGGCTGTGACGTCATTAAATCTTTCCGACCGGCCGGCTCGGCGCCGCGTCTTGGCCACGCATCGTACGGGTGCTTGGTAAATAGTAACGCTCCGGCTAATGAGTAATGCTACTCGCTAGGCAAGCGTTGTGAACTGCATACGCGTCTATTGGATAATTTATTTAATTGTTTCATCGACACGGGATACTTACCAACCTATTCGAATTCGTTGATACGGAGTATAATAATGGAAGGAAGACGGAAGAAGAAAAATTATAAATATTGTATAGTTCCCCACTGTAAAAATACGACAGTGACCACTCCTGATAAAATTTTTATTAGTTTGCCACGAAATATAAAAATCAGGAAGTTGTGGCAGAGAGCTATGCGTAGGAATGAATTTGTAAGCGATAAGTCAACAAAGCATTGCTGTGAGGACCATTTTAATGAAAGTATTTTTTATAACTACGTGAATCGTGAATTGTATTATTATAAAGAAACCGCCCGGTTATGAAATCGGAAAGTGTATTGTGGGATTACGTCTGAAAGTAAAAAAAAGTTTTCAAGCATTTGTCAATGCCATTCTAAAGATATATTGATGTCAGTTGTTCGCAGATTTTGCTGTTACTGGTACCTACACTAAAACGTAAGAGATACAAATAGATTTTTTTAATCCAAATACTGACCTAATCATATAACAATTATAAAAGCATTGTAAAAATCAATTCTTATTGATATATGGAAGATGTGAAAGACAGTTTTCAGTCCTTTGATGTACCCAACATTCATATGTATTTTAATTATGTAGAAAAAGTTGTTTCATATATATTATCTAGTTCTTTTGTCTCATTTTTCTGCACTTATTTTGGGTAGAAAATCCTGGGTATTTAGCTTATACAATATCCCTGTTTGAAATGTGTATCTTAATCTTGTATATTTTGTTTTAGTTGGAGGAAGATGTTGAAAATTACATGTACTACAAACTAAATAAAAACATCTACTTCCGGCATATTAGAGGAATCGGCCTTAACAAAATCCGTATCACACATTTTTTTCTATCAGAAAACCACCCGATCAAATAAAAGATAGCGTCAACCAAAGCACTTACTAGTTGAACGTATTCCAAACGTATGCTAGGCGCTGTCGCTGTACAGCCGCCAGCCGGTCTGGGCTCGCCAACAGACCTAATGACGTCACAACGATGAATTTTGAGCGCATGAAATATTTTAATCTTTGAAGGCGCGTAACTTTTTCAATTCTCATCCAATTAAGTTGAAATTTTTTTTGGTATGTTATATGTAAGTAATACTTCATGAAAATGTGCATAAATATGGTTATTGGAATTTCACTGAACGACCCTATTTTATCACGTATTAAGTAAAAGGACGCTATCATAAAGTTCTGTAAGGCTTTTCTCCTTAAAGAATCACATCTCTCGTATCTCTATTATCTGCAGCTGTCTAAATAACACATTTGGGCTTAAAAAAAGTACAAGTACGAGAAGACATATGCCGACAGCTATCGAACGCGTGTGACGCCATTGAATGTTGTCTTTTCTCCAACGCCAACGGCGTCCTACTCGGATGTCCGATGTCTATTACCCACAGACAACGACGTCATACTGATAGACTACGCTTTGTATACCGAATGTTTGTAAGCGTTTCTGGCGGTGCGACGGAAGGGGGAACATCAGCTGTATTGACATAGACACACCCGACGTTGCCAGTTGTGCATTAGGGCATGCTTGGTGCATGCAGCAATGTTTGTAAAATATAAAAATGGCGTTAATTCTTGACAGAATTGCAAAATTAAACGTGTTTTACAAAATAGTATCTTCAGAGTACTTTTTCTGTTACAGATAAGCAAGCCACAATCATATTTTTACTTTTTTACAACATACGTTCCATACATTTTTCTGAAAATTCATTCCAAATGATTGTCAACTTGGCATGCTGCGATGTAACATGTAAACAATGACGTCGTTGCTTGTAAATATTCCGTTGACATTCCCAATGTTTGGAATGCCGACAAACAATTTGCCTTGGATGCGTAGTCTATCAGTATGACGTCGTTGCCCACAGACTATTTTTTAGTAGTCTTTGCTATTACCATTATGATTCCCAGCTAATCGTGAAAATAGTGTTCAGTGTATATCTGTTGCTCCATAGACGATGGGGATTGCAGCTGGAGACGAAGTCTACGATCGAAATAAATACCTGTTTGAATGTTTGAAATTAGATTACAAATTCCAGTAATAAAGTATGTAATTAAGTGTGTTTGGTTGACGCAACCTTTTCGTCGGGCTTCCTTCAACTAGATAATGTCCGTGTTCGAACGGTGCTGATTCGAGTCCAGGCCTTGACAACTCTTTTTTATTTCTTTTTTGTACCAAAAAATGTATTGATATGCTTTTTGCACATGCTACATATATTTGTTTTCTACGATTTAATCTAATTTTATTAGATTAAATCGATTATTACAAGGGGCGGATACAAATTGCAGCCGCGGTTAGGGTATAATTCTATAAATCTCAAAGGTGACCATAAAAGATGTTGAAAATTGCAGCGAGGGTCCCTTATCGGTGTAGTCTACCTGTCTGGAGGTATTCTAAAATTAATTTGGATTTGTATAGCAAAATATTATATAAAAATAATATTATGTGACAGGTCAAATTAATTTTTATCTAAAGCAACAATTTGGTGGCATTTACTTACCTACTTCTGTTAGTGATCTTAAAAACTATATGACATCACAATGACTTTTTAAATTACAAACCCAAAATTTTATTCGCACTTATTGTTATAGAGATTTTGCAATTCTCTACTTAACTAACTAGAACTTAACTAGAAAAGTTAATTTCTTGATACATATTTCCATTATTTTAGGCAATTTCGACAAAATCAACAATTATTGTGACAATTTTGATACTTTTTTGCAATTTTCGGAAGGTGATAATATACCCAATGCGCGGTTTCTTTTAGACTGAAACTAATAAATCCTTCTTTGTTAGAGCAGTTAATAATAAAACAAAAACTATTGACATTGAAAGAAAATTATACTTTTCTAAATTGTTAATTGTTAATAATACATAACATTATGTACAAACATGTTCGTAAATCGTCTTAGATCAATATATACATAAAAAACCATAATTACTAACTAAGGTTCTCACCATAAAAATGACATACACTTTTTATATATTCTAATCCACTTATCCTATTTTCATTGAGCAATAAACCTAGGTATTCTAAGATTCAAAAAATCTTGCTTCTTTTTAGTTGTTGCATTTGGAGTGTGCTTTATTCTGACACTATTCATTTTAATGTATGTGTCTGTTTGAGTATTTATCAAAGATTCTCAAAAATAAACAATGATGGATGGCTGTTATAAAAACTCCTATCCCTAACAAAGGGTCGTCCGCTGGAATTTACATGTTTACCTGAAATGGAAAAATAACCAGCCGCTGCAATTTTCACATCCCGGATTAAGAATACTTGACCATCGCTGCAATTTACAATCGCCGTTTACAAGTGCTAAGAATAACAAATAATTTTACTTTTTTGGTTAAGTAAAATTTTGATATGGCAATCAGAGCAATTATTGTCGATTGATATTGACATTGAACTTCATTTCCACTGATTTTTTAATGGAAATGTGTAATAAAATTTGTTTCAAAAACATTTTTATGTCGATCGCTAGAACACGGACATTGTCGAGTCGGAGGAAGGCTGACACTCTAAGACTTTACGCCATCATGGCGTTGCCGAAAAGAATGCTTCAACAAAACAGATTTGATTAAGTACTTTATTTATTATTGGAGATTGTAATCTAATTTCGATGATGGGGTGGGAGGAGTGCGATTTTTATTCTCTCAACCTACCGAGGTCGTAAACTTAGGTGTAGGTTCAGGCGATCAATGTCTACCATCCCACCAAATTTCATTTCTTTCCGACCTTTTGCAGCCAAAAGCCTTTTTTATGACGTCACGATTCCAAGACATCGGTACTGGTATCTAGTAGGCGTTGTTCATAACCCACGGTTAGAGCGACAGCCACAGAGTTAACATCTCTAGAGGGATCCTAATTTAAATATTGGCCAGCCAACATCTATAGCGCTATTGCCATTCTTCTTCGTCCGCTTCCAGTTTCTTCAAAATCTGGCAGCTTCCACAATTTGTACTGATTAATGAAATCTCAAAAATGGTAAATTTCGTAGCGGAATGTCGCAATAACTTCTAATATGTCATAAATCTAGCAACCTACAATCGGCGTGCCCTTAAGCTGTCATGTGGCTGTCATTGTAGTTGTGGTTATTGCGTGTGTCGAGATTTTTGTGATTTTAGTGTATATTTGACTGACTTTGTGACTATTTGTGGTGTGAATTAAATTATTTATGAACAATATTGTCATAATTGCATGATGAGACAACATAAAAAGTGCATAGTTTGCTGTAATAGCGACGAATCGGTGAACACTTCTTATCATAGGTGAGTATAGATTTTGTTTTAGTTTTCAGTAGCGTAAAATATGGGGATAACTGGGAACAACAATAACTTCACTCCAGTTTCAGGAATATTCTTACAAGTGATATCAGTAAAGCCCAGTACATATACATAAATCGTACCATGCAGTGTTTTTCACAAAATATTTCTATGGTATTTGCTGACCATAAGTATGACGATCTCTTTATAACTATTTTTCAATCCTAACAAAGTTAATTTTGAAAAAATATGTCACTTTAATATTTTGTAATACAATATAATATCTAGAAAAAGTCACATGCAGGCAAGAATCAGGCCAAAATTAACAAAAACAACAGCTACTAGTGACTTTAAACACAGAAAGGTATTTGAGTACCATACATACTTATAGGTACGATTATTTTTTTGCGTTAGAAATGCAATCATATTTCAAATAATTTCCGTGTCATTCATTGCTTGAAGTTTCCTATTTTCATCAGTTTTTATAACTTAGTTCCTGTACATCGGCAGTTTACCACAGGAAAACCAAGAAATTAATTTTTCGTTATATCATTCCTGATAGATGTACCTATAATAAGTAATACCTTCAGGTTAACGATGCTGCTTCATTATACAACCTTGTTTGCTAGATGTTTGACTTTGAATCTTCCACTCTCTTTAATAGCGATGCCTCTGATACGGCGGCTATGTCGTTGTAGTTTCCAAAAATATAATAAAAGTAAACTGTTTAGTTTTCAATGACTTCCATGTTGCTTAAATATTATTATATCTGTCACCGCTGAACTAATTTATTTATCAATATTGTTATTCTTTTCTTTATTTAGCATATTACGGGTAAAGCCGGCGCCGCATTTGCGGTATTCGGCGAGCAACGACCTCCGATTATTTGCTATTCGGCTAATAAAGCCGGCGCCACATATGCGGTATTCGGCGAGCAACGAACCCCGATTATATGTTATTCGGCTAAAGGGCGATACGTGATCGCTGTCGCTATATTCGGCAAGCAAGGTTGAAAAAACGGCGAATATTGATATTCGGCAAATACCCGCATATGTGGCGCCGGCTTTAAGTATTTATATTATTGAGTTTTTTGTGAGGAATAGGTTATTACTGAATGCGAATAAATATATACATATCTGTATTCTATACTATTTATTGTTTTGCCTATCGCCCTTATACAGTTTCTTTACCAGGTGGTAAGTACACGCATTACATTCATGTTAATCAACATGAATTTTCCAAATTCCATTTTTTAAACTATTTGAGGACGTGAAATGCAAAAACGTATGCCACATTTACTTACAGAAAATCTGTCTATGAGAATTGTATAGAACTGGATATTACCTAATGCAATTATTATATTTTATTGCTGAGGTAAAAACACGATGCAGCCATTCCAACGGGCTACCTTTCAGAACACTGTTAGATATGTTTTGAAAAACACTTCATGGTAATAATAAATTATCAACTGTTACAATGAAATTATAATAAGAGTAACTTTCTTAGTATAGCTAAATACTAATACAACTTATTGGTATCAGTTTGTAACATCACAGTAATAATTGAATCTATTAATGAACATCCAATTTTAATATAAAGTCGCACGGCACTGGTAATGCCCTTAAGCTGTCAAAATTTCCGTTACATGTTGGCTGGTCAGCGACCTGTGCATTTTGTTGTTTACACTCCCTCTATAGATGTTAACTCTGTGGCGAGAGCTATGAAAAATAAGTCACTCTGTTTATATAGGCAGTATTCCCTGTTCAAAAGTAATTGGGTGATCGCTGTATAGAACTATGGTATGCACTTTATCCAAATTTGATCTTTATACTTTTCTGGTTGCCCTGATTGGGATTTCTAAGAAATATCATCATCAAAAATATCTTGTATGCAAGTCGATACAACAGTATCATATTACAAAGCTTAAAAAGCTCGAAATAAGATTTAATGCCTGTAGTTGAAAGAGAAACACGACAGTATGCACATATAAACAAAAAAAAAGCGAATATTACTTAGACCACATATATTTATCTTGAGATTAAACATCTGGATACCGTTATCTCGCGAGTGTCTGTCTGCAGCGATCATTCTCACGTTTTTACAATATAAATAATGTAATCCACTCCGATGTAGACGAGTAAGACATATGTTATGATCAAATTGGAATGTATCCTTACGAAAAAGCAATTAGGTACCGAATTAGAATGATTCTCAAATGGATTCCACATGGAACATACAGGCTAATTTTAAATTGTATGCGTTTGAATTGAATAGGTCTCCAACACTTCTTTAGTATATATATTGTCCATAACCCTATCTACCGAAAGGTATAAGGGTGACACATTTCATAAAATATTTCGAATGACAGGCTTTCAATTTAGGGGTAGGCCCCAGAAATTCTTTTATTGGCTTAATTTCGTATTGAGAATCAAAATAAACGTCTAAGATTTATAACCTCTTTTTATCGCAACCGATTTGGTTAAGAATGTTGGGCAAGATACTGAAATTTCCAAATTGCTAAGTGGCGTATATTCTCAGCGGAATGATTTCTTGACATTGCTGGATCTGGATTGTGGATACAAGAAATGAAAATGCCACGAAAACAGAGAAATTTTTCCAAAACAATACACATTTTTCCATTTTTGAATTCTGCAAACGGCACACAGAACTGTCACTGTCAATGTCCATCTCGGTACTCATGACAAAAGGGCTGTTCCAAATTACGGTTCTATCACCGTCCCAGAACTATTTTCATCATGCCCGCCCATTTTGTGATTCTAGAATC
>CATOUR010000683.1:0-27157 GCA_951848785.1 Callosobruchus maculatus | reverse complement strand
CCCCACAACCGCGACAAAACTTCGCGCCTTCTTCCATTGGCATATCAAGATTCGCATCCCCGCCCGGTTTTACCACCACCTCGCGGGTCGCCAGCAGATCGGCTTTTAGGATCGTGTCGCCGTCCTTGAGCAACTGCTGATAGACCGTTTTGTCGAAGGTCTTGCGGTCTTTCAGCTGGTAGACACGAACCACCACCGGTTCAGACAGTGAGTTACTCTCGCGGGAATCGGTGTTCAGCGCTTCACGGGCGGTGAAATCCAGATGCAGCACCATAATCTTTTTGTAGAACACAGCGTTAAATGCCGATTTGGTGCCATCGGCGATACCCTGCGTTACCCCGCAGCCCGTCAGGCTTAACGCCAGCAGTGCAGGCAGCCAGCATGCGGGTTTAGTTAAATTTGTACGTAACACGTCGGTTTCCTTGTTGTGGTATTGCAGGCTGCAGGCCGGTGTAATAGCCCAGTTCCGTCGTAAAGGACGGCGGGATATCATCCGCAAACGTCCTCTCCTCCCGCTCCCAGCACGCCATTCATGCCGAGCCAGAAAGGTTCTTCGCCGAGCGGCGGAGCGGCCAGCAGTGTGGTCAGAGTGGTCAGGGTGATCTTTGCCTTGAAGCGCCAGCCGAGATAAACCCGCAGCATCACCAGAAAGTCCTGATACAGCAGACCGTCCGGTTTCCAGCCCTTCGATTCCTGTTCGTTTTCGGTGGAGAGGGCAATCAGCTGCTGGGCTGCTGGCATCCATTGCTTCATCGCCAAGTGGCGTGTTGCCATCCAGCAGAAAGTCGTCATCACCGTAAAAACCCAGCGGCCGAGTGACCTCCACCGGACGCAGGCAGTACGGGCTGACCGTCACGGTGGTATCCGGGGCCAGCAGGCTCACCAGGGCCTGTATCCCCTCCTGGGTTTTCCCCGGTTGCTGCAGTACACCAAGCAGAGCCAGAAAGCGGGACACCGGTGTAGCAATATGGTTTGCAGTGCCGGGAATACCCAGCCCCCCACCAGGCCCAGCAGCGACTGCGAAGTGCTGTCGGTCCCGCCCGGCCTCAAAGGTGGCCGGGTAAGAGTACTTACGCCAGATTCGGTAAAACTGCGTCAGTATGCGGTGGCTGATGATATCCAGAAAACCCTGCAGCGCGTCATGCCCTTCCCGGCGCTGGGTGATGTCGTCAAGATAGGCGGTTGGCAGTGGTGAATCCACGCCGTACATCCCCATAAACGTGGCGCGGATGAAGCGGTGGTTTGCTGTCATCCTCTTCGTCATACTCAACGGCTTTCAGCTCGCTTCCCGGAAATCCCATCCCCGGATGCGGCGCAAAACGCACCGGGTCGTCACCAGGATGACTGGTTGAGCCCATCAGCGGCCGCTCCGGATTCAGTTTCTCCAGCAGCTGGCAGAAACGGTAAAAGTTTATCCGGTTAAGGTCAGCCTCCAGCCGCCGGAGTCAGCCGGGAATACGGCGGTTGTGCTTCTCTTCCCATTCCAGGCGTTCTCCGGTCGGTTGCAGGATGATAATCAGGCGGTTAAACAGATAGATGTCGGTATAGAGCGCGAAGAAACGGCTCAGCATCTCACCAAACAGGCAGATGTCACCGCGCCCGGCAAAGCCATGGCTGTCGAGCGTCACCTCAATCTGCACGCCACGGACCAGATAGCCCTGCTCAAAGCGTTCAGTTTCACTGTGCTTCACGTCAATGATGGCCTCCAGGCGACGGCGGTTCATCTCGCTGTCGGTCCATTCATACAGCGCCAGGGTGCCCTCGCAGCACGTCGGCGTTATCCATCATCGACAGGAAGCTGCTGCCGAGGTGACTCAGCACGCGCCAGTGAAAACGGTCCTGCGCCGGCGGATAACAGGGCAATGTCGGCGCACACAGGTTGCGCACGGCGATATTGGCCGAGGTGGTTTTCATCACCGTATCGAGTACGGTGCTCTGCAGCGCACGTCGTGGCAGCTGGCCGTTAGTGCCGGTGAGGGTCAGCGACAGGCTCTCATCCTCGGCACCGTGTGGTTATCAACGCTTCTCCACCGAGGATGAGCCAGGTGTTATGCAGACCTGACGGGCCACGGCGCACGCGGGTGTGGTAGTAATATTCCGGGGCTTCATGGCGCATCATCCCACCCTTGTGGCGGAAGCTGGAAAACGGCACGTAGGTATGCTGGCTCGATGACATCACCGTATCCACGGTGTATATCTCGGTATGGCCATCCTGCACGCGCATCGGGCGCAGCATGTATTCGGTCTGCAGGGAATTGAGCGTCAGCGGGTCGGATTCCAGCGGGAACAGGTTAATCACCGGAGCGCAGTTCAGACGCAGATGCTTTTCGGTAAAGCTGAAGTCATGCGCCCAGCGCTCCGCCAGCACCACGTCGATTTCAAACCACGGGAGCTCAGCCGGAAGACCACGCTCTCCAGTCCGCGCAGCCCCGTGAACATGAATTTCTCGCGGAAAGTGAAGTACTCCAGCAGCAGCTGATAACCATTGAAACTGCTGTCACCCTTCGGCCACAGCCTGTCATCATCCCCAAACCCCAGTGCGGTGAAATACCCGTCCAGCGGCCTTCTGTCCGTGTCACCCGGCAGCCGCAGCCAGAGACGCGCAGTGTTCATGGTAAAGGCTTCATGCATGGCGCAGGCCAGCGGCGCGTCAGCGTTGAAATAGAACGGGATCTGGCTGAGATCGACACGGTTCCAGTCAGCAAGATGGCTGCAGTTAATACGCAGGCTGATGACCGAACGCCCGTCCGGATCGGTCGACAGGCGGGCATGCCTCCAGAGTCAGTGGCTGAAGGGTTATCTCTCTGGTGGTGGTGTACCGGCAGCGTGTCCCCTTCTCACCGATCGGTCGCGAATTCACCTTCGAAGCCTTTGTCAATACGCATCGGCTCTTTCATCTCACGCCAGTCGGGGGTGAACTCCACAACCGACATCGACGGAATGGTACGCAGGTAATGCGGCCATAACAGGCTGACCAGCCCTTCGGTCAGTTCCGGCAGGTCGTCATCGAGCTTCTCGCGCAGGCGCCCCCATCAGGAAGGCAAAGCCCTCGAACAGGCGTTCCACGTACGGGTCGCGCGCGCCCGCTTTATCGAGATTGAGCATTGCTGCCTGCTCGGGGTGAGCGCGGGCAAATTCTTCGCCGGCTTCCAGCAGGTAGCGCATTTCAGCGTCGTAATAACGCAGGGTTAAGTCGTCCATATATTATATTAATTTCTTATCATTTATTAAACACTGGAAATTTCAACTTTAAACAGAATTTCCAAGAAATGGGGTATAGGTCAATATTTGTACTTAAATGCTTTTATTTTTTTAAAACACAAATCACCAGGAGCATTCTCCAGAATCTCATTATTAAACCCATCGTTTATTTTGATCGACACAGAACACGCACCTGCTGTTGAGGAAAGAATGAAATTCCGACCTCCACCACCAGTTGAATTATATTCATATTGACCACCGATTCTCCAACCAATATCGATTGCTGCGTCTCTTCTAATCAGAGATATAAATGAAGCAGTAAATTCACTTTTCTCTCCTGGAGCTAATGATTTCAGGTTTTGACCTTACAATTCGCTCAACTTCTTCAGGTCGGGGTCAACGTTAAAGATGCTCTCACCTGCATATATAAAAAGAGTTTTGCTAGTGTTATTTATAATAGTAACGAAAGGTCGTATCGGGAAGATGTGAACAACTAGCACCAACAACCCAGAAAAAAATACAATATAACCCAGAATAATTTTCTTTTTCAATAATCATTCCTCAATCTTATCTGGATTATTCATATTCCAACACCAGTGTTTTTCTTTTGAGTGAGGTAGTAGCACATCAGGTGTTTGCTCGAGCACGTCAAGTATATTAATCACAGTCAAACTGTCTGCATATTTCCCATGTTGATGGAACAGAGCAAAGCCGATTTTCATGCTCGTAACGTCGTCCACCGTATCGTCACCAATCGCTCCAGGCGTCATGTTTTGTTCCCAGGTAGACCCCTTTAAGAGCAACGATTCTGAAAAACCGACACTAAGGCCAACATAGCCATAATGTATGTTTGACCAAACATCATAAAAATAATCATGCTGTTTGAACTTGTGGTAATAAGACCTCGACGGTTTCCCTTTTCTGGATAATGGTCGCGCAACTGCTACCGACGAAAATCTGTCGCGAATCTTCGGTTTATGATCCCAGATAGAACCCGTTTTCACGGTCTGATACCAGACAGCCATTGCAGCGGGCAAATCAGGTTTTGGATATGGAGCCAGCTTTGCATAAAAAGGCAGTTTATTCCACTCGGCACGCCTTTGTTTTAACGTATCCTCGTCGATTAAATATCTGATTGTTTCTGCCGTCTGGCTTCTGACATTCGTCTTAATTTCTTGAGTATATAGTCAGCAACCTTTATCGCGCCATCAGTATGCTGACAATGCGGCTTACTCTTAAGATCCGACGACTGCCCGGTGGTCGTTACTGGTGGGGTAGTTGCCGGTGAAGTTGCAAGCGAAGATGCTGATGAAGTTGCTGTAGCTGGCCGTTGTTCCCACTGCAGAACTAGCCTATCTCCACGCTTCTCATACGTATCATTCATCATCGACGGAATGAACTTCGCCTTACACGGACAGGTGCTGTAGCTGTCGAGGGTCCCGGCCATTCGCCTGCCGTGAATGGTATCGTTATCAATACCACCGGCGACCTTGTAAAGCCCTACAAATTGACCACAGGTTACACCGTCCTGTTCCCGGGCAACAGGTTTACCAAACAGTGTGTGATCTTCTGCGCCCGTGATAATTCTTCCACCGCAGGTCGTTTTGTCGCCCTGAACCAGAATAAAAACCTTTTGCTGGCATATGATTTTCCTTATTTGCTGAATTCAGCCCTGGTTACCCGCAAAGCGCCGCACTGCCTGCCGGGTCAAGTGCAATCAGACCGGCCAGAAGCTGGTCCATTTCCGGCTGAAGCCGTGACTTATCGGATTCACTGCGTGTGGCTTTTATGCGCAGCAGCCGGAAGCGGCGCGATTTCACTTCAAAAAACAGCGCCGGCGTCCACTGCGCAAGGGTGATGGACTGTGCGGCATTGTCGAGCTCACCCAGTAAATGCAGGGCCAGTTCATTTTTACCTTTCTGCTCCGCCCCGCGGGCCATCAGCAGGCGCAGCAACCATCTGTCTTTTGTGGCGTCGGTGCCCGGGCGCGTCTGCAGCCAGTGGAGTGTGGCATCCAGAACAACCGTATCGGCTGTCTTCATGCGCTTCCGGCTCGAGGGCCAGAATACCGTTGTCCGTCTCACTAACTGTTTTGGGCGGCTCATCGTGCCAGTTAGCCATCTCCTCCAGCACGCTCTCGTTTATCCAGTTCATTGTGACCTCATCGGCAAACGGTGTCCCGTCGTTAAAGGCCAGGGGTTCAAGCCCGGTGAGGCGACACAGCAGCCCCTCAGATCGGCAGTGATGATATCGGCAAGCACATTTTTTCCCGTTTTCATCAGGGCCTGATGGATATACCGCTGCAAATCCCCCCAGAGGTGACTGGCGCCACGCGAGAAGGTGCTGCCCACCTGCTCCAGTACAGCCAGCTCTGCTGCAGATACAGGCATTTGAGCATCGCCAGCTCGTCAGCCCGCGGCGGTACGATGCGCGTTTTCCCTTCGCCGTCTCGGTGCAGGCGCGCCCAGCAGTAATAAGTCGCAACCCGGATATCTTTTGCCGTGGTGGTCATCAGTTTTTCGGCAAGCGTGCAAATCAGCCCGGTATCGATGCCCGGAAAGCTTATTGACCTCCTCGCGAATGCGCTGGAAATCATCGCCATATCCCGGGACTTCACCCGCTGGACGGGTAGCACCGGTCGGGGCAAGCCAGCGTTCCGTAAGAGTCTGCGCCTGCTGGCACAGCAGGGGTTTCATCCGCCTGACAGGCGGCAACCAGATTCTGCTAAATATCCATTATTCAGTTTCGTCCATATCACTGCTTTCCGTACTGGCCATCAGCGCCTGCGCCGTGGCCACGCTGTCGACGCTGAAAATCTGTTCGGGCAGCGTGAAGCCGCGCAGTGCCAGTAACGCCAGCGGTCCGCTGCCCAGCTGTGAACGCAGCACCCACTGCAGAGTGCGGCCATCCGGCGCGGGTGAAACTCATCATCCACTGACTGCGGTCAAGCTGCTGGCACTTGCCCTGGTCCAGCCAGCGAATTAAGCCCCAGGTTCCGCTGTAATCCCCGAACAGGCGCGCACCGGCGTTGACCGTGGACCAGGGTCAGCATCGTCCCCGGCTTGTACGTGTCACCAGGCCTGCGGAAGGACTGCCAGTCAGCCATCTGGTTGAAGTAGTGCAGCTTTTGTCCATCAATGGTCAGCTGCGTCTCCACCAACCTGCGGTACCCGGGCGCGCCTGCAAGCTCAAAGCTGATGCCCTGGCTGCCGTCAGTAAACAGGATGTCCGACAGCTGGCTCAGCTGATTTATCGCCCGCAGGAAGGCCGGGTTAAAGCTCAGCCCCTGGCTGTTGACCTTATCCGGCACCCACTGGCTGCCCTCCTTGTGCAGAACACCACCGAGCTCTGTCGTCAGGAAGCGCTCAATGCGCCCCGCTGTCCTTACGCACGAATTCAGCCAGCATCGGTAGGGAGGCATCACTTTTACTCGCGGCAAACGGGAAACGCCCGTCAAATGCGGTGTGCCAGTTCGCCACCACAGAGCGACTCCACTTGTCATTGAGGCTCGCCGCCGACGGCTGAAGCACGGTTTCCCCAGGCCTGAGTCAGCGGCTGTACAAACATCGTGCTGCCAAAACCGCTCCACTCTTCGCCAAGACTTGCCGAAATCAGACTGCCGTATTGCTGGGTGTCGGTCAAGGTCCACGCTTTTGCCCTGGAATACGGTCTGCGCCAGGGGTCTGCATCATCGCCTGCGGGTCAGAGGCGCTTGCCACCTGCTGCAGGCGCAGGCGCAACGCGCGTGATACGGGGTCAGATACGTCTGCAGGCTCAGTGAATTGTCAGCCGACATGACGTTGCTGCCCTTGTTTTTACCCAGAAGCTGAAGCAGCGGTCCAAAGGTGTTATCCTGCGGCCCCTGCGGGCCTGCCGCTGACTGGTCAATCACCCGGTTTGTCTTGCCCGCCCCACCAGGTCTTTAGCCGATTTGATGATAGAGTCCGAAAGAGCTTCGCGCTGCTGCCCGGTCTGTCCCTGCCATGCGACGGTATTCATCAGGGCAATCAGTGGAGACTGGCGGACATCGCTCATCAGCGTCAGCTGGTCGGTAACGTCTGCAATATTATTTGCCGGATTAAGCTGCAGGCTGTTGAGGAAGCTCAGCCAGCTGCCGGCAAAGTCAGTGAAGTAGCGTTGAGTCAGACGCGCTTTCAGCGCTTCCGGCGACAGGTCTGAGGAGACGGCTTTTCGGCTGTCGCTCAGCACCCAGTCGATTTCATCCCGGCGGGAATTTGCGGCCTTTTCGATAGCCTGCTGAATCCCCCCCTCCCAGGCCTGACGGGTGAACATTCCCGGTACCACCTCATCGGTGGTAAACAGGCGACGGGCATCGGTACCACCGGCCATGTCCTCCAGAGACACATCGGCAAAGTTACGGCGCACGGATTTGAGCATGTTCACGTACAGCGTGCTTTCCGCGTTGCGCCGTCCTATCTGCTGCAGCAGCACCTGGCGGCCCTGGCTGACCAGCTGCGCATCCGGCGTGATTTTCCACTGTGGCTGCGCTGGCAGTTCGGATATATAGAAAGCCCACAAATCCGGTGACAGGCTTTGCCACAGGCCGGCTGAGATACCCATTCGCGTCGGCTGCACGATTTTCATTGGCCTGTGCGTAGAATGCGCCATCGGCTTTATCCGGACGGGCCATCATCAGCCAGGCTTTCAGTTGGTCATAGCCCGGTTTCGCCAGCTGCGCACAGCTGGTCGCTGTTGGGGGCGGAATTTACCAGCGCGCTGAGCTTCTGCTTAAGCGCCTCGTTTGCCGGGTCGCGTATCAGGCGGTTGTTCGCCACGCCGTACCAGGGCAGCATCGCATCGAGCAGCTGCTGATTATGGTCGAGGCCGAAGCGCTGATACCAGGGCGCTCCGTCCTGGATACTGTGCTGCAGGCGGCCGGCATCATTGCGCAGAGTATGCAGGGCCGTCAGCTGGTAATCCGATACGGAAGGGTGCTCCAACCAGGGCATGCGCCTGCTGCGCAACAGAGACTATCTGGGACCGGTTAACCGCGAACGACAGCAGTGTTCCCGCCCCCACAGAGACCGATAATGGCCATCAGCGTCCAGGCAAGCGTCTGCTCCACGCCATACCGACACGGCGGGCCACGCACGCGGGTGCAGTCGTCAACGATACCCTGCCAGGTTGCCGGCAGGGTCAGTGCATGACGCTGTGACCCCGGAATATACCGCTCAGCGTCGGCTGTGCTCGCTGACGTACCGGCAGTTTTCTTCTCCGGCAGGCTGAACATCAGCCCCCGCAGCGGAACGCGCTGTTGAGAAAACAGAGAGCCATGGCACCAGTTGCTGAGCCCAGCGGACGATACCGCCGTCCTGGAGATGCTGACCAAGGCGCAACAGGAAGTCGTGGCTGTTGTTTTCAACGACCTGACTTATCCCCTGCGTCCGCAATGCAGGTAACATCAACTCAAGCTGACGGGTAATATCTCCAGCTTTGGCACGCAGCGGGAAGCTTGCCCCTACCGCCTGCTCAGGACGCGTACCCTGCGACCAGTTGCTGTCGCACAGCTGCCACAGCCAGACCGGAGCGGAATAGCGCAGCAGTTCGCTGATTTTTTCCAGGCCGCGTAAATCGTTGTCACTAATCTGAGGGGTGAGGTTAAGCGACTGCGGTACGACGCGGATAATTCCAATCCAGGGACGACCGCGACGCAGTTTACGCAGCGCGATGTATTTTTCACGGTCAGGCTCCGATGCCAGACTGCCGCCGTAAATCAGCACGGTGCGGTTGCCTTCAAGCCACTGCTGCTGTTGCAGGCCGGGAACCAGTTGTTCGATAGCCGCCTCATCGCCGGTGATTAACAGCAGACGGTTTTGCTGCGCCAGTAAAGACTAACACGGGCGCGGAGATGCGCCCGAATCCTGTCACACATGACCACCGCAGGGGAGTACAGGGACGTTATCATTTTCCCGTATCTTTTTCTCATCATCACACTGGTATTGGCAACAAGCGCATCAAACTCCTTTTTACCGGCACTGAGAGCAGCCCACAGGTGCACAACCAGCATGATAAGTGTACATCCTGAAATACATCCGCCAGCGATAAGCCAGTAATGTTGCTGCTGACTACCGTCCTGAATCCCGGCAATATCCGGATACTTCCAGGACCATGAACGTCATAGCGGCTAACAACAAAAAGAAAATCAATGTGACAGCAAGATAGCGGCCTTCCGTAGACTTCGGTGCAAAAGCAAAAGGTAGCTTCACGGATCCATCTCCTGTCGGGAAGCAATCGGGGTAATGAGTGTGCTCCAGAGCACATTCTGTGTCGTATCACCGCAGATAATCATCTGTGGGGGACTGTGTCTGTCGGGCGATTTCAGTGGCGGCCGCGATGGCCAGCCAGGGAGCTGCGGCTCCGCATGTCCCATAGACCTGTCGAGTGAAATGACGGAGTCGTCCGCTACAGACTGCGCAGGATGCGCATTCTGGCACGCTATCACTTCTGCATGCTGCCCACCCGTCAGCCCGGCAAGCCATAAATTTTTAACGATATTTTCTTTGAGCGGGACGTTCCAGGCGGCCATGTTCATTCCCTCGCTCAGTTCACCTGGAGGGGAAGCATCTGGCGGTGTAACAACGCGAGAGGTTCGAGTGCCTCCTGTGTCAGGCGGTTGCCAAGAAGCAGCGCTACACCAGCCTCTGCCGTGTTATCAGAATCAGAGGGATTAAACTGGAGTCCCACAATCAATAACATTGCTTTATCTTTGATACATATGTTCAGCCAGCGGTCAATTACGCTGAGTCCACTCCCTTCACCATATTCAACAGGATGCGTAATATTATTCTTTTGCCAGGCCTCGTCCCAGTAATGGCGAATACTCTCAAGGGACAGAGATGTAGTTATATCAAAAACAACAATCAGTGGGTCTTTGTCAGGGATTTGTGCAAAAGGAATGTCAGCAATCAACTGGGAAAAAATATTAGTTATCACGAATTTTGACGAGTCCTGCGGGCTAGAAGAAAATTGGCTCATTCTGGTACTTTCATTACCATCCCGGTCGACCTGTGAAACAATAATGCTATCGTTTTTTTGCATGGCAATAGCTATATCTTTCTGTGCAACAGATGAGTGGCCGGTAATAAAAGTTGCATTCAGCACCTGTAGAGCACGTCGAGCCTTACGGGTTTCTCGAAGAATCCACTGTTCTCGCTGCTTGTCAAAAGCATTTGCTTTGCTATCCCGCAATGCCCACAGAAGCAAACAACAAGCAAATAGAATACTCCACAAAGAAATAGGTAAACCTAAAGCCAATTCCAAAAGTACAGATTTCCGACATAACGCCCAAATATACGCATTAAGATAACATCGATAGAAAGCATGACAACCAGAGCAATAATCCAACGAGAAAATTTCAGAGGCTTAGGTCTGGGGTAACGTCTTGGCAAATATTTGAGTGTATATGACATGATTACTCTCTGCTTTTTGAATTATCTAATACGATCAAAATCATCTAATGTAGTCATGAGAGTTACAAGTTGGAGTTTTCACATTATCAGGACTGTAATAATTCCTAAAAAACCATCAATTATATATTCATAGTTAATAATTGATGGCAGTGGTTTAACAAAAAGAGACATTCCAGCAGGCTCACCAGGGAAAGCATTTGTTGAATAGAAAAAACAAACATGAAATATACTTTTCATCGACCACCACCTTTATTATGTAAGGAAGCAGGAGTTAGGCATCAAACGTGGAAGCATTAAAGGTCATAACAGAAAGTAAAATGCTCGACATAAAAAGATTCATAATAACCTCTTAAGGAAAACACAATACTAACCAAAACAACTAGTGAACATATGAAATGTGTCATTTAATTTAGTCGTTGAAATAGAACTCCATCTTCCCAACATGTAATCTAAGAGTGGCTTATCGTTCTTGAGATTAAAATCTGGCACTGGCGCCTTCTCTCCGCCGAACCCATCGCCTCCAATAATAATATGTTCCTCGCCCCTTAATGATATATTTCACTCTATTTCTAAACGCAAAATACTTTACCGTAACAGGGTCTATTCCACCAACACATCCCATCTTGTAGGCAAATAAAACCGTTCCCACGCCAACAGATAAACTTTTATTAACCTCTACAGAATCAGTTACAACGTCTAACTTTATATCCTCACCACAGCCTCTAACATAATCCCTAAGAACCCAGTCTTCTCTATTACCTGTCATCTGCTGTACAAGTAAATTCTCTCCCTCTTCTTTATTATCAAATCGCTTATCTATAATTAACATATGCTTCCCGGAATTATCATCCCATATCCTTTGGACAACCTCAGGACTGGCGAGAACTGATTGAGATGACACAAGTGTAAAAGCAATTATTAGTTTCCAATTCATCGTGTACTCTCTTTTCCTCTTGATTTTACTGTCATACCTAACAATTTCAAATTCAACTCATTGACATCAAATTCCTGAAGACTATTTTTTTCGGCTTCCTTATAATACCCCCTATAGGCTAAAGGTAAATAATATCGCATACCTTTATAAGTTGAAAATTTAATTGTCCCGGCCGATACAGACCCGTTTATAATTGAAAGCCCACCTTGGTTCCTCCCAACCCAATGATGCTACCATTTGCGACTCCATAAACAAAGGTAGCATGATGACCAGACGCCATAAACAGGTTTAGATATTTCAAAAAAACCACTATCCCCAATAAATGATTTCGCTCTAAATGGAGGGTGAGATTTAGCATATCCAGCTTCTTGCAAACAATAATTAACAAACGATGCGCACCATGCGTTTTTACTGCCTACAAGATTCGGCAAAAATTTTCCATATCCTATAAGTTGGTGATAATTAGATGTTTTAGTTATTATAGATTCATCTGCCCCTTTCCATCTTTGAGCTTCTTTAATTGCAACCACCATCCAAGCAGCCTCTCGCTGATCATGTGGGAGTAAAGCAATTGGGTTACCAGAATTCTTTCCCCCTACTGATTCTAGCGATCTCTTATTCGCAGTGATGACACTATCCTTTTGTGGTGGCTTGTCCGCTGGCTGTGAATCTGTAGGTGTAGCTAACTGCGTCTCACTCAGGATGGCGGTGCTGCGACCACTTTTGTTGAGAGATATAGATTGCCCAGGATATATTTTATCAGGGTCAGAAATATTATTTTGTCGTGCAATTTCTTCTACATCCATGTCATTCTTTTTTGCGATTTTCGCCAATGTATCACCTGGTGATACAAGGTAAATTGAAGGACCACTAGTATTGACACCATAAATCGTCAAGCGCTGACCGGAGAAGATCTTACTTACATCTTTTATATTATTATTTTTAGCAATTTCATCAGCACTTGTCTTATAACGTTTGGCAATTTTCGAGAGGGAGTCTCCTGACATAACTATGTACTCTATCGGCTCCTGAGTACTCTTCTCTCGTGGGACTTTGGTTTTCGGCTAGTGTTTTTGCAGAGAATTGTGAGAAGTTTCTTGTGAGCAGTATATTTTTAGTTTCATCCCCAGCAGCAGCTGAATAAACAACATTCTCTTTGCCTGCAGAATTAGTATATTTGAGGACAATAGCCATTCCTTGTTTCGTATGGATGATTGTCTTGAGCTTACCATAAGCATCTGTTTTCCATTCGTAGGTAGTGTTTCCTAGTGTTACCTTAAATGGCACATCGGCAACTGGTCGGGAGCCATCAGAAACAGTCACATTTGTCACATACACCCATTTTTCTGTTCCGGGCTTCAGACCACCTTCCTTTTTACTGATTGCATCCACTACCTTGTCAAATTCATTATCATTCAGATCAGAGATTTTTTTATCTTTTGCAACTCCACTCTCTGAACTTATAAAATTGGCATAAGCTACGGGATCATTGCCTGCGGTTTCAGGTGCATACTGCGACATCATGTCAGATATGGTATGATCTCGATATTTCGCTTCAATAATGCACATTTTTCACGCTCCCCAACTTCAATGCTGGAAAAAATCACGAATGTATTTTTTTTCGGATTATACACAGTCCCGGCGCCTATTCGCCCTTTTTGCTTATTTGCATCAGGTAATGCGATAATATTCCCGGGATTGTTAAATCGCCAACTCAATGTACCAGCAGTTTTTAGCAAACGAGTACCATCACCAGCTTCGTACTCAACCGTCTTGGTTTTAAGATGGTATGTCGCTTTTACAAATCTCATACGTCATCCTTTTTTATTTTCTCACATTGGTTTAAAACTGATGTCTTTTAGTAAAATTGAAGTCACATGATAGCCTGTGTCAGCAAGCATCACATTTCCATCTACAGTGATATGGTGATTAAGTAAGTTGCGTTTACTTTTATAATCTTTACTGCTAACAATGAGTTGTATATTGCTGCCCCACCCATCTCGCGCAGTATTAGCATCAATCACACATTTTAGCGGACTGTTTAAATGCAGGATCCAGTAAAGTAATTTTTCGTCATGTTGCCTATCCTCTCCCCAGTTGGGGGGGGCCGTAAAACAACTCTTCTTTCATTACTCCTGAGAGTACAACCTTATCCCCCTCTTTCATACATGCAGCATTAACACTAAAGTGATAAAATAAGATGGCTATACTCAACGTAAGGTTGATAAGAAGATTTAGCATTATCAACTAACCTTTTTTAAATTCAACAATTCTGCAATCATTGTTTCGGTCAATGCTGATGTTTTATCTCCTGCAGAGTCCACTTCACTTAAATAAACATCGTCATCTGGTTCTTCATCCCCAAAATTCTCCATACTGTCATTTTTAGTTGATGAAAGAGAAAGTTCTTCTGTACCCCAAGTTTCTCGTCCAATGATTAAATTCAATGTTTCGCTTTCAGGAAGTACTATTTTCGGGAAACGGCCTGTACTATCTACCGTTCCGGTAGATAGAATTTTTCCATTACTGTCAGTAATGTTGTATGGCTGATTTATCATCCAATCCATACTTTGGCTGACAGTATCCGCACCAGGAAAAGCAAAACGTAAACTTTGCTCGCCGGGTTCTGTTACCGGTTGTTTATTATCTGGGTCTTCCTTTCTGTTCGCTTGTTCCTCAGTATCTGATTCATCAACATCTCTGCCCGGCTCTTTAGCACACAGTACAGGGAACGTTAAAAATGCAGGTTTCGCTGATGCCTTCTGCTGCCGGTCATAAAATCCTGCCCGTGTCCGGTAATCCCCGAGCGTCGCCGCCTCAATCGCATTCGCATCCAGCGTGATATAGCTCCCGCCGCCGTTCAGCGTGATCTTCTTCTTCGCAAGGATCTGGATTTCATCTTCCGTGCTGACGATGCTGATTTCCTTGCGTGCCAGTAATTCCATCAGATCGTTTTGCGCCTGTACCTGCACCGCCCCCTGGTTCGCGATGAGCCTGATCCCCAGTTTGCGCACAAACACGCTCAGGGCATTGCCCACCCCGATAAACAGATTTTTCACCACGCTGACGTCCGCATTTTTACCGGCCGTGGCAATCAGGTTCTGCCCCGCCGATACCTGCAGGTGTTGTCCGCTGGTCAGTGCCATACCGTCCGGTGCGCTCATCAACAGCACCGATTTTTTGAGATCTGTCAGCTGCTGTTCCAGCAGGGTGATTTGCGCCTGAAGATCGGCCGGGTTCGCGGTCGCCTTCTGCGCATCACCGGAGATGGCTGTCATCTGCTCCCGGGCATCATCGAGGCTGCTGACCGCCGGCTGCATCTCCAGCACCTGGCCCTGCGCCCTAGCCTGGCCGTCAGCACTGATAAAAATCCCTTTCTGCGCCCGGATGGCGCCCCAGCTGTCCGTCCTGAGCTCAAACCCCTCGCCGCGCTTCTGTTTTTCGCTGTCAACCAGATGGCCGAGATTCAGCTGGCTCTTGCCGCCGTACTCCGTGCTGACCTTGATATGCTCTTTTCCGCGCTCGTCGTCGAGGCGGATTTTGTTGTTCGCCGGGGTGCGCAGCACGTTACGTTTGTAGTTGCGGATGGTGACGTGGTCACCGTGCGCCGAGTCGTGCAGCACACCGGCGATGTACGGCCGGTCCGGGTTGCCGTCTTCAAAACCTATCGCCACTTCGGTGCCCGCCAGCAGCGGCAGGTGCAGGCCGTACGTGTCGCCGGCGTATGGCCGGGACTGGCGCACCCACAGGCTCTCGAATCCGGTCTCCCAGTTGTCCCGGTCGAACAGCATGTTGACGCGGTAGCGACCATCTTTATCGATATGCCCGTAGGTGTCATTTTCAGTGGTACTGGTGACGCGGGCCGGTAAGGTGCCGGCCATCACCGGGCGGCTGCCGGGCGCCGGGCGGAAGCACAAGTCTGCGCTGTCCGGGATACCGTCAAATCTGATGCCGAAGTCCTCATCACGCCGCGCATGGCTGTGCATCGCCGTGACAACCACGCCCTGCGCAAACACGTCTGCCACTTCGTACCCGCCGGTGACTTTCACTACCTGACCCGGAGAGAGGGTCGGACAGCTGGTGAAGGCCCTGGTCTTCGTCTGCCCATTCAGGTAACGCTCGTGACGAATGCGGGCGTAAAACGCCCCGGACTCCGGCACCGGGTTACGGTCATACGCGCTGCCCGGCGTCAGGTAGTTGTCGGCCCAGTGATAGGCATCACCATAGGTGGTGGTATCCCCGCTGGTCGCGTCCACCCGGGCGTTCATGTCCTCCGTGGCCTGACGGTAGTTGTAGTCGCGGGTGCTGACCGCCTTCTGGACCACGTTATGATGGCTCTCCATCTCCCACACCGAGTCCACACCCTGTGAATGCTGCCCTGACGGCGGCACCGACGGCAGCGTCAGGCCTTTCTCATACCCCTGCTGGCTGTCGTAAAACTCCACCACGTCGATGTTCAGCCGCGTGTCGGTGGTGAAGCGGAACCAGATACCGACCTCACCCAGCAGGCGGGTGATAAAGTGCAGGTCGTTCTCACCGTACTGCATCACCTGCTCACGGCGTGGATACTCTCGGGTGAGCGAAAACAGAAAATCCTGGCCACGCATGCCGTGGCGCTCGCGCAGGATTTTCTCCACAATCTGCGGGACGGACATGTCCTGGTAAATGGCGTTCTGGTGCGAGCGGTTAAGCAGTGCCAGGCGCGGCTGTAACGTCAGGGCGTAACGGGTTTCATCTTTTGAGGTGCCCAGGCGCTCAAGGCCGCTCACCACCCCCTGTATCACCCGCACCGGCTGCTGCACCTTAATGCCATACCCCTGGTCAACCGGAGCCTGCAGCGTCAGGGAAGCCGCTTTCATCAGCATCATCTCTTTACTGATGGCATGGTCCGCGCTGGTGAACTCAATACGGTAGCGGAAGGGTTTGCTCAGGGCTTCATCGCCCTCAAAGGCCAGCACATCAAGCCCTGCGTCACAGCCCTTCACCGAAAGCAGGTGATGGCTGTGGCTGAATCTCAGCGGGGGATTATTGCTCATGCGTGCACTCCTTCTGTGCAGTCCAACTCCAGTCCGATCCCCGCCTCCTCACTCCAGTTCAGGGTCAGATGCTGTGGCTTTTGCCCCGCCGCCTTATGCCTCAGCAACTGCTGGCTCAGCACCGGTAAGATCTGCTGATTGAGCAGGCTGTCGATATTGCGCGCCCCGGTATCCGGCAGCAGGCAGGCCGCGGTCAGCGCGTCGTACAGGCTCTCATCAATGGTCGTGCGGATACCGTAGTGGCGGGCAAGGCGCTGTGAGACCCTGTCCAGCTTCATCGCCACGATGGTGCGCATGGCGGCCTCACTGAGCGGGCGGTAGAGCACCGTCTGAAAACGCGCCAGCAGCGCAGGCTGGAAGTGGTCGCGCAGCAGCGGACGGACAAGCTCGTGCAGGCCGGCCTCTGTCGCCTCCGACTGTTCGTCCAGCATCTGCATGATATGGTCGCCGCCGAGGTTGGAGGTCATCAGAATCACTGTGTTGCGGAAGTCAATTTCCCGCCCCTCGCCGTCGCGCATAAAGCCCCGGTCAAACACCTGATAGAACAGGTTCATCACGTCACGGTGCGCCTTCTCCACTTCATCGAGCAGCACCACGCTGTACGGACGCTTGCGCACCGCTTCAGTCAGGATGCCGCCCTGACCGTAACCGACATAGCCCGGAGGGGAGCCCTTGAGCTGGGAGACGGTGTGCGGCTCCTGGTATTCGGAGAGGTTGATGGTTATCAGGGATTTCTCACCGCCAAACAGTTCGTCCGCCAGCGCCAGGGCGGTTTCGGTCTTGCCGGTGCCGCTCGGACCGGTCAGCAGGAACACGCCCTGCGGGCCGTTCTCCGGCGTCAGGCCGGCTCTGGACGCGCGCAGGCGCTGCGCCACGGCGCTCAGCGCCGCATCCTGGCCCACCACGCGTTTACCGAGGTGCTCTTCGAGGCGTAACAGCTCCGTCTGCTCGTCCTTCATTAATGACGAGAGCGGCACACCCGTCCAGTCGGCAATCACGGTGGCGACGGTACGCGCATCCACGTCCAGCCCCAGCAGCGGGTTGCCCTGCTGCACACCCGCCAGGTGCTGGTACAGCGCAGCGCTTTCAGCCTGGCGGGAAAGGTCCGCGCGGCAGGCCAGCAGGGCTTCCGTGATTTTCAGCTCCTGGCCGTACTGCGCTTCCCGTTCGTCGAGCTCCAGAATAATGCGGACCTCGTCCTGTTCGATGGCCGCCAGCCGCTCATCGTGGGTGAGGTTACCCACCGCGATATCCTCCAGCAGCGCCTGCTTTTCCATCGCCAGGGCCGTGAGCTGCGCCTTCATCCGGGTCAGCTGTTCCGGCACGGTGTCGAGGCTCATCCGCACGCGGGCCGACGCGGTGTCCAGCAGGTCAACCGCCTTGTCCGGCAGCTGACGGCCGGTCAGGTAACGCCGGGAAAGGTTCACCGCCGCCCTGACCGCCTCATCGGTAATGTGCACCCCGTGGTGCTGCGCGTAGCGGGATTTCAGCCCCCGCAGCATCAGGCAGGCGGTGTCGTCGTCCGGCTCGTCCACCTTTACCATCTGGAAGCGCCGCTCCAGCGCGGCGTCGCGCTCAAAATACTGCTTGTATTCGCTCCAGGTGGTGGCCGCGATGGTCCTGAGTTCACCGCGGGCGAGCGCGGGCTTCAGCAGGTTGGCCGCATCGGCGCCACCGGCCTGGTTGCCCGCCCCGATAATGGTGTGGGCCTCGTCGATGAACAGCAGCACCGGGGACGGAGACTGCTGCACACCGCATCAATGACGTTTTTCAGGCGCTGCTCAAACTCACCCTTCACGCCCGCCCCCGCCTGCAGCAGACCGAGGTCCAGCGTGCGCAGGCTCACCGCTTTCAGGGACTCCGGCACGTTCCCGTCGGCGATGCGCAGCGCCAGCCCTTCCACCAGGGCGGTTTTCCCCACGCCCGGCTCGCCGACCAGAATCGGGTTGTTCTTGCGGCGACGGGAGAGGATGTCCACCATCTGGCGGATTTCATTGTCGCGGCCGAATACCGGGTCGATTTTGCCCTCACGCGCGTTAGCGGTGACGTCAAGGGTGAACTTGTCCAGCGCGTTCTGCAGGGCCGGATTCAGTTCGCCCTTTTTCACCTCACCGCCGGACAGCGGCACGCTGCCGCCCTGCGCCAGCTCCTCTTCCTGCTGTACCTCTTCGCGCTCGTCTGACTGCGCATCCAGCAGCGGTCGCAGACGCTCAAGCTGGCTCTGCCCCGGCGTCAGCAGCGGCCATAAGCCGTCGCAGCGCACCAGGCCCTGCCGGTCCACCAGCGCCATCAGCAGGTGAATGCTGCGGATATGCGCTTCGCCGGCCAGCGAGGCGCGCAGCCACGCGTCCTGCATCAGGGTCTGAGTGCTGTCCGAAAGCTGCGGGCGACCGCGCACTGAACGGGGCAGCTTCTCCAGAAAATTCAGCAAATCCTGCCATATCCCGTCCATATCCCATTCATAACGGCGGGCCAGCACCGTCAGGGTCGCCCTCCCCCTGCTCCAGCAGCTTCAGCAGCCAGTGCTCGGGCAGGATTTCCGCATGGGCGCGGGTCTGGCACAGGGAGGCTGCGCCTTCCATCGCGCGGGCGCAGTAGGGGTTCAGACGACGTAACAGGCTGGCTGGATTTTCCATGAGGCTCTCTCTTTATCAGTTCCGGACACGCTACCGCCCGTCGCTTTTCCTGGTATTCAGGAACCCAAAGCGCATAAGGTCGGGCAGGCAGACTGTGTTTTTCTTTGCTGAACGTCCGCGGCTACAGGCGTTCAGCAAAAACGGCGGACGGGAGAACCCGCCCGCACGAGACTCAGGCGGTGGCGCGTTCGTTCCAGGAATCGGAATGAATGATGTTGCCGTCCTTGTAGGTCCAGGTGATTTTTTCGTAGCGCAGCTCAATCTGCTCCAGATGGTTGTGCTTCTCGAAAGACGGGTCCTTGATGTCATGCATCACCGGATTCACCTTCACCACCTTCACGTTCTCAAGCTTCGTGTTGAAGTACTCCACTTCCTGGCCGGCATCGTTGATTTTGTACCACCTGAACTCCGCAGACTTCAGGGTCTGGCCGGTGGTTACCGCCTTGTACAGATACGGGCTGGAGGAGTCGATCTCCTTGGTGAACAGGAACGGCGTGTGGATACGCGTGCCGGTCAGCTTGCCGGTGTTGTTGTCGGTCGGGATGTACAGGTTGTGTTCCTGAGCGACAACCTCGATGCTGCCTTCACGATCCTGAACGTCCACGGACCCTTTGATGTCCGCGCCGCCGTCGTCCTTCAGCCACAGATAAACAGGAATTACCATGTTAATTACTCCATTTCATTTTTTGAGACGCCATCATCCTGCGATGGCGCGGGGGTGTTGCCCGGCAGCTGGCAGGCATTCGCCTGCGGCACCAGACTGATTTCGACACGGCGGTTCAGCGCCCCGGCCTTCCGGCGTGTCGTTGGTGGCGACAGGACGGCTCTCGCCGTAGCCCTGCACCGCAAAGCAGCTCTCCGGCACGTCGCCGGTGTCGCGCATCCAGTCGCGCACGGACGCCGCACGCTTAAGCGACAGCACCTGGTTGGACTGGCCATCCCCAGTGCTGTCGGTATGACCCGCTATCACAATCAGCCAGCCGGGCTTCGCCTTAATTCCCACCAGCGAATTCACCAGCAGCTTCACCGAGCCGGGTTTCAGCGCCCATTTGCCGGTATCGAACAGCGACATGCTGTCGAGGCGGATGATTTTCGGTGCAACCTTTTCTACAGGCTTCGTTGGAGGAGGTGGTGGTACATACGAACGGATCGCTTCCAGCACCGGTATTCGCAGACGTACCCCCCGATAAAGCCCCAGGCCCAGTCGGGCCGGTACACCATTGCGTGCGTACTCATCCAGCATCGCCGCATCCTCGCGCAGCACCTGTACGGCGCTGGCTTTAGGACCGTAATCATCCATGGCGATGCTGTTGTAACGGACAATATCGAAGCTCACGCGTTGCAGCAGCTGGCGGTTGTTCCAGCCACTGCTGAGCAGTGCAGCAATGGCCGCCAGCGTGAAAATCCCGAGCGCACAACGCCAGGTTCGCTCACGCGGCGTCAGGCCTCGCCCTTCCGGCAGTAATGGCAGAATAAAATCCGGGAACAGGGAGATGACCGTACTGTCCGTTCCCACCGGCTGCCAGCCAGACACCTGCTGCATCGCGGTGTGACGGGAAAGCCACGTTGTCCAGGCCGATGTGGCCAGGCTTCCGGCCAGGATCGGCCCCATTCCCCACAGCACCGCAACAGGTGCAATGACCGGCACATCGGGGTTCTCATCCATAAAGACGGCCTGAACGTGCTGACGGAACCAGTTCATCAGACTGTTCATCAGCACCTGCTGCTGCGCCGCAGGCGTTCCGCCGGTGGTAACCCACTCAACAACAGAACCCGGGGTTGAAGATTCACGCCAGACCCTCACCCTTTCTCCCGGGAAAACCGCCTGCCAGAACATGTCATTCGTCATCGCGCTGCCGACCTGACCATTCAGCACCAGCGGCACAGAGTGACCGGTTGCTTTACGCAGCTGGCTGATGTGCCAGCGCAGGGTCAGCAGTCGACTGGTCAGGGCTTCGCTGTCAGGGTGCTGCTGCGGGCAGACGCTGACCATCACCGACAGCTGACGTCCCCAGTCAGGACGTAACCACAGTATCTGACGGGCGGCCTGCGCCAGATCATGATGATCCTCCACGCGGATCCAGCACCCCTGCGTGACAGTGAGTACCGGTGACGAATGCGGCCAGGCCAGAGGCAGATCGCCACAAACCAGCACTACGGGCTGACGGTAAGTGGCGTCAGGCAGGTCCTCCAGACGCAGGGTGACATCATGCTGTTCACGGCGACTGGCGACAGTCCGGAACGCCAGAATAACCCCCAGTACCACCAGCAGAATGAGCACAGAAACCCACCTGGATACCGGCAGAAAGCTCAGGCAGACCACGGCACTCAGCAGGACGGTCCACAACGCCAGCCCGCGCTGTTGTGCAGGACTCATTTCACGGCCCCCGGCAACAGGGTTAGCAGCAACTGATCCAGCCAGCGATCCAGTCCCCACCAGAGTGCAGCGACCACTATCACGCTCAGACCAATACGTACGGGCCATGACGCCAGCCAGCCGCCCATGATTCCCCGCCCGGTATGACTTTCCGCCAGTACGGGGTAGGACTGTGGATAGCTGAACGGCGTGACATGTTCATTGAGTGCGTTGACCAGTTTCTGGCGATCCGGGTCATTTAATGAGCGGTAACTGCCGAGAAAACCCAGCATCATGACCCGCTGGAAGCAGGTCACGACAGCATGGTCAGGCGCCGGTTCACGCAACACATCGCGCATCCGATCGCACAGCGTGTCGCCGGCATCCATGGTGCCGAGGAAGTGCCCCTGCAGAGGAATTCATACCACTGCACGCAGGCGTCATCTTCCACACCACGACCTTTCACCGCCTCATCGAGCAGGGCGCACTGTGCGGTAAGAATATGCTGGCAGCTGGCCTCATCGAGTTCGCTCGCTTTCAGCTCACGCTGCACACGTTCGACATCCGCAATGCAGCGCTCCCACAGCGTGCGCCCTTCGCCCTCCTGAAAGGCCGGACCGTGACGCAGGCTGATCGCCTGCAGCCAGGTATCCTGCAGCAGGGCATCAATGTCAATGGACGCGGCAGAGCCGCGTTTACTCTCACTCATGTTCTCAGCACCGCAAAGAGTTCAAGTTCAGGCTCACCGAGCATGCCCGGAACGTAAAACATGCAGGTGCCGCCTTGGAGCATTTCAGTGGCCTGAGGATGAGAGACATCAAGACTGAAATACTGATTTTCCAGACGTAACGGAATGGCTGCAGGTACATGGCGCAGCGGGGTCAGAGGCACGCCCACCCGCGATGAATTGACGATACTTCTGACATGATCGGGGCTGCCGACCTTGCACTGGCGCGGGAACTGCTCCTGCAGCTGTGCCACCGGCACCGGTGAACGCACGGAGAGATAGTAATCCGCCCCTTCACGCAGACGCGGGTCATGAAGACGGGCCTGCCAGAAGTGCAGCCGGGTATCGTGCTCAAGCTCTATCGCCACTACCCGCGACGGCAGGCTGGCTTCCAGCAGGTCACCCAGTAAATCAAACAGCGGCGGGAATACGTTATTCTGTTGCTCATGCTGCCAGACCGGGATCGCACTCACCTGATGCTCCAGCGAGAAGGTCAGCAGGCTGCCCGCCAGGCGTGCCAGCTCCGGATACAGACGCTCCGGCGGGCTTTGCGGATGGCGCAGAAACTGTCCGAGCACAGGTTCTGCGCTGTTCAGGGCATTGAGCAGCCAGAACAGGGACACATCCGCCACGGCAAAATCCGCCATCCGCTCGTTACTCTCCCGGCGCATGGCCATCAGCCGGCTCAGACGTACGCGTAGCTGGTTCATAAGCTGTTCCAGCTGGGTTATCAGCCAGCGGCTGCCCTGCAGAGCCAGCAGTGGCGGAAGAAAGGTCTTATCCAGTAACCATGCCCCCTGTGAATCCTGCTGCAGGCGGGCAACCGGGCAGGTCAAATAATCGCTGTTGTCCTGACGGGCAAACCGCAGCGTCAGTTCAGGTTTCATCACCGCAATCTGGCGGGTGTCGTCCCCAAAAGCGTTGCGGATATCCCGCCAGCGCTGGCGATAGCGAACAGGGCGCTCGGCCACCTCATCGGGTTTCAGGCAGTTGCCGCCATTCGCCCGCAGCAGCGGTATGGCCAGCACAACCACCGCATCCTGTGATTCACCCTCAAGCGCCAGCACCGGTGGCAGATCGTCAGCATTATCCGTGTCGATAAGCGTCCCGTCAGGGTAACGAACGTGCAGATGACGGGCCTGCAGGGCGGCCCAGCTTTAGTACTTCAGGTTCGAAAGTCGCATCAATCACTCCCCAGGGCTGGGACAGGCCTAACCGGGCGATGCATTCCGCAGACCAGGCCGCATACGCGGCCTGTTGCTGGAAGTGCTGGGGGGATACCATCACGCCCCTTCCCCATAACGGCTGTTCCGTTTTCATTGGCTTCCTGCCTTAACTTATGATTTCGCTTTCGGCATCTGAGAAACCAGCGACAGGTTCACGTCCATGCCTTCCACCTGGAAGTGCGGCACCGCAAACAGCTTCATGCGGAAGAAGCCCGGGTTGTCCTCGATATCTTCCACCACCACTTTTGCGTCGCGCAGCGGATGGGATGCCTGAAGTTCGTCACCCGGATCGGTCATTTCAGTCACCAGACTGCGTACCCACGTATTGAGTTCCAGCTCCAGCAGACGTCTGTCTTTGGTGGTGCCGATGTTCTCGCGCTGAATAAGCTTCAGGTAGTGCGCAATACGCGACAGCAGGAAGATATACGGTAGACGTGCGTTGATGCGGCTATTGGCGGTGGCATCGGCGGTGTCGTACAGCGTCGGTTTCTGCGCCGAGTTCGCCGAGAAGAAGCAGGCGTAGTCGCGGTTCTTGTAGTACGACAACGGTATAAAGCCGAGGTTAGCGAATTCAAACTCGCGAGTTTCCGGGATCATCACCTCTGACGGGATCTTCACCTGGTTGCCGGTACCCAGATCGTACAGGTGGATCGGCAGATCTTTCACCGCCCCGCCCGCCTGCGGGCCACGAATTTGCACGCACCAGCCGTTGCTGATGAAGCTCTTCACCATATTGGAAGCGAAAGCAAACGACGCGCTGGTCCACAGGTACTTCTCATGGTCCGGACCTTTCACCTGCTCAACGTAGTTGAAGCTGCGCACCGGCACGGTGTCCGGACCGTAAGGCAGACGCCCCAGCACGCGCGGCATCACCAGGCCGATATAACGGGCATCGTCGGTATCGCGGAAGGATTTCCACTTGATGTACTCTGCGCGGTCGAAGTAGTTGCCGATGTCCTTAATTGCGGCCACCTCTTCCATGGAGTCCTTCATAAAGAAGGCCGGGCCGACGGCACCGATAAATGGCATATGCGCGGCAGCGGACACTTTCGAGATATTACGCAGCAGCGCCACGTCCTGCGGGCTGGCATCGAACTCATAGGCGGAAATGACTGAACCAATCGGCTCGCCGCCCGGGGTGTCATATTCAGCGGTATAGGTGTGCCAGTACAGGCCGCTCTGGATAAGTTCCGGCGCATCCTCAAAGTCCCGGCGCAGGTCGTCTTTGGACACATCCAGAATTTCTGTTTTCACGTTCTGGCGGTAGTCGGTGTTGTCCACCAGCTGCTTCAGGCCGCGCCAAAGTGATTCCACTTTCTGAAATTCTTCGTGATGCATCACCGCATCCAGCTGGCGGCTAATCTGGAAATCCAGCTCTGCGATATGGTGGTCAATCAGCGACTTGTCGAGTTTTTCCACCTGTTGTCCGGACTTGCGGATGCAGTCCATAAACACCTGCATCGCGGCCGTCAGGCGCTCGCCTGCCAGAGCGTCAGACAACGCGGCATCGTCGAGGAAGTCGTTAATATCACCCAGGCTCGACGCCGGGGTCAGGTTGATTTTTCAAACAGGGAGGCATAAACGCTCTCTTTTTCAAGTACGGTGGTCTGCCCCTGCGCGGAGGCGGTTTCAGTATTTACAGACATCAGCATATTCCCGGTTAATCCATTAATAATGCAGCCGCTTATTTCGGGGCCAGTGCACTCATTTCGTCACGTAATTCCTGAGACAGCGCCGGATCCTTAAGGATTTTCTCAAGCTCTTTTCTGAAAGTGGCGTTATCAAGGAGGTTGGATTTGAGGTCGCGTAATAAATTACGCATCGCCAGCATAGCGCGGAGCTGCGGTATCTGACGGGCTACATGCTCCGGTTCGAAGTCTTTAATATCGGAGAAGCTCAGCTTCACCTGTTCTTCGGAGCCATCTCCCGCAAGGGTATTCTCAACATTCAGATTGATTTCCGGGTTAAATTCCGAAAGTACGCTATTGAAATTATTTTTGTTGATGTTTATTTTTTTCCTTTCAGATAATGGACGATTTTCTTTACCATTACTGAAATCACCCACGGTGAGGAGTTTAAGCGGCAGTTCAACTTTCTTCTGCGCGCCGCCCGTGTGCAGAGCCAGCTTGAGATTTATGCGTGCCCTGGGCACCTCATTCTGAAATGAATCGGCCATAGCAGTCCCTTTCTTTTAAAGAAATAAATGATAGTTTTGTGAGGATTTTTACGGAGCCATCTTAGAACATAAACTCTAATGAAATCAACTTGCCAGCCCTGTGCTTTTTTTAAAGTAATTCTTAAGCGATTTAATAATAATCTTATCATTCATAAATGAAATGAATATATCGCACGAAGTAATCTTTGACTGTGAATTTGTCATAAACAGGAAGGCATGACGCCGCGTGCAGGAATGTCGGGGCTATCATTGAATATTGCTCAGTTCCGCCTGAATAAATCTTTCGCGTTTTCATTCAGCAGTTTTCTGAGTCTTAAATACATCAATAAAATAATTACTTGAAAAGGTAACCTGTCCAGCATCGGACTAAAACGGATCTGAACACGCCGTCATTTTTCCGTTATATAAAACGTCAATAAATGACCGTGATAAAAGTCGAACAATACTAATAATGAAGCGACCAAAGATATTCATGTGGAATATGAATGCCGACCTGTAACATAAAAATCTTCATCAATAGTAACAAGCCTGTTAATAAGATGAAATCAGGCTTCGGGCGCTAATGCGATTACAGCTATCGTAATCGCACCGCGCCCTACTCTTTCGATTCTAGTGCTTTTCAATGTACATAGTACGACTGTACGCCACGTCCTCTGGGTTATTTATTGGATATCCTTTGACCCAGGGCTTAATGAGGCGGCCATTGGTGTATTGATAAATCGGAGCAATAGGTGCCTTTTCTGTCAGGATCTTTTCCGCCATGTTGTAGTCGGCATTACGCGCTTTTTCAGTGGTTTCAAGCGTCGCCTGATTAATAACCTTATCGTACGCCGGATCGTTGAAGCGCGAGATATTTCCGCTATGGGAGGAGGTGAGCAGCGACAGGAAAGTTGACGGCTCGTTATAGTCCCCTACCCATGACGCACGGATGACGTCAAAATTCCCGGTGTTGCGGCTGTCGATGTAGGTTTTCCACTCCTGATTCTGCAACTTGACGTCAACGCCCAGGTTTTTTTTCCACATGGATGCAACCGCAATCGCAATTTTTTGATGATTTTCGGACGTGTTGTAGAGCAGCGTTAATTTTAACGGGCGCTGCGGGCCATAAGCCTGCTGCCTGCAATAACGTTTTCGCCTGAGCATTCAGCTCCTGTTGCGACATCTGCTCAAATGGCGAGGTTTCCGGCGTGAAACCGGCAGTCACATCGGGAGTGAAGTGCCAGGCCGGCTTCTCGCCAGTTCCCAGCACTTTTTCCGCCATGATCCGCCGGTCGATAGTCATGCTGAGCGCCAGACGCACGCGGGCATCAGCGGTTGGGCCTTTTTGCGTGTTAAACGCGTAGTAGTAGGTACCCAGCTGCGGCGGCGTGTATACCTGCCCAGGGATATCCTTAAGCAGCTTCTGATACATGTTTTTTGGGAACGATTCGGTTAT